>BQNB010000741.1:1498-159026 GCA_026074375.1 Tanacetum coccineum
CCGGTTCAAAACCGAAAATCATACGATTAACTATTAAAATACGAGCTATAATAAACAGTAAAATACACGGGGTGACCGAGTCTTTTTCTAATATCTAACAAAGATGTTTTGTAATTCATTTAGAAAGAATATGTAGATGCGTGAATTGAATCACTTATATAAAGGGCTTTTTTAAATGTATTCCTTTTACGGAAAATTGCAAAACGTCTTAACAGACTTTAAAGAAATTGTTTGACCATATGCGAGATACCTTCCAAACCGTTAAAAAAATAAAGAAATTTGTTGACCCGAATCAACACCTTCAATCTATATGTAACTGAGTAATACGCAAATAGGTTAGTGTTACTTTGTATCTTTCTGATAGAGAAATTATTCTTTCTTTACATGATACAATCCTAAAAGAGAAATTATATTTCTATGTGACATAAGTTATATCATAGAAGTTTTTAGTTGTTAAAAAGGTGAAAATACTTATATATGTTGGGAGGTAGATTCACAATCTAGGATTTTTAATCACTTTCTTATTTGCTTTAGGTACTAATCATATGAGTCGTCGTTTCGTGATCTGTGTCAACTCAGCAGCAGGCGTGGATTCTGCAATTATAACCTGTGTACTCTGGTCCAATGGGTGAGAGAGCACTTGCATAATAAGAGGAACATTATTGATCTTAAGCTGCGAGGGACCCAAGATGCAGAAAATGTTGCAGATACTAGCCGTGTCGTTTCTATACATTTTTTAGCATAACAAACTAATAAGTTAGTTATGCAATTTTCTTCCAGTTCACATATATTAATAAAGTTTATGTTGTGCAACTTCTTACAGTTTTTTACAAACACTATTAGTATTTTAATTCTCCAGTAACTAATTAGATTTATAGTATTTAGTATATGCGACATGTACGAGTACTACTTGAAGGACGGTGAAAGTCTATTGTATTGCATTACCATAACCGATCCAAGATATACACATACATAGAAGGTTCTAGACTTGGGCTTGAGCCCGTTACAATACATAATAGAAATATGGGCTACACTACATAATAAACACAGGCTAACACTCCCCCGCAGTTGGAGTGGGAGGACACCGAACACTCAAACTGGATCGAAACTCTTCAAATAAAGCCGAAGGTAAGCCTTTGGTGAAGATATCTGCAAACTGATAACGAGATGGAACATGAAGAACACGGACCTGACCAGCAGCAACTAAATCACGAACGAAGTGTATGTCAATCTCAATATGTTTGGTACGCTGATGTTGAACCGGGTTGCAGGATAAATAAACAGCACTGACGTTATCACAATAAACAAGTGTAGCGGAAGATAATGGGGAATGCAACTCACGCAATAAATTGCGTAACCAACAAGTCTCAGCAACAACATTGGCAACACCACGATACTCAGCCTCAGCACTAGAACGAGAAAGCGTCGGCTGGCGCTTAGAGGACCAGGAGAGTAGGTTGTTGCCAAGGAAGACACAGTATCCTGAAGTCGAACGCCGAGTAGTGGGACATCCAGCCCAATCTGCATCTGAGTAAGCAACCAAATCGGTAGTGGAGGAGGAAAATAGCTGCAACCCATAGTCCAAAGTGCCACGAACATAACGCAAAACCCGTTTAAGAGCCGAGAAATGAGGCTCTCGCGGATCATGCATATATAGACAAACCTGCTGAACTGCATATGAAATATCGGGTCTAGTAAAAGTAAGATACTGGAGAGAACCAGCTAGACTCCGATATAAAGTCGGATTAGAAACTATATCACCCGTAGCACCCAACTTGGACTCAGTATCAACAGGAGTCCGACTGGGATTACACTGAACCATACCAGCCCGCTCAAGAATCTCAACAGCATACTTCTTTTGGGATAAAAACATCCCTGAAGGATCGCGTGTAGCAGAGATACCCAAAAAATAGTTAAGTGATCCCAAATCAGTCATAGAAAACTCCTGATGTAACCATCCAATAACCTGCTGTAGGAATGTCTGAGAAGATGCAGTAAGAATAATATCATCAACATATAGCAACAAATAAGCAGTATCAGATACCTATCAATAGATAAAAAAATGATGAGTCATAACGGCTATGATGAAACCCAACTCTGGTAATATAGGAAGCAAATCTCTAAAACCAGGCTTTTGGGGCTTGCTTGAGCCCATAAAGAGATCTCTGCAATAAACAAACATAGTCAGGATGAACAGAGTCTCGAAATCCTAGAGGCTAATGCATATAGAATGTCTCAGATAAATCACCATGTAATAAAGCATTCTTGACATCAAGCTGATGAACAGGCCAATGTCGAGAAGTAGCTAAACTTAGAATAGTCTGAATGGTGCTCGATTTAAAAACCGGACTAAAAGTCTCATCAACATCCACATCCTCTAACTGAGTACTGCCATTTGCCACAAGACGAGCTTTGTAGCGACTAAAAGTGCCATCGGCATGATACTTATGGCAAAAAAGCCACATACAGTAGACAATGTTGGTATCCGTGGGTCGCGGTACTAGGGTCCAAGTATTATTTTTAATAAGAGCATGATATTCATCACACATAGCATTTTGCCAATTGGAATCATTAAACACATCACGATAAGATTTAGGCAAAGGTGAAACCGAAGACACATGCAAATTAAGACGCTCAGGAGGATGATTAGAACCGACACGATAACGGGTGACCATGGGGTGAACCGAGACCGGGTTTGGATTGTGGGATGGGTCTGGTATAATCGGCGGGTTATGGGCTGCTGTAGATGGGGACTGAAATTGGTGTTGGGTCGTAGCCGGTAGGTGGGCTGATAAACTAGGTGGACTGGTATTATTATTTGACGTGGTAGGGAATAATTGAACCGGGGTAATAGGGTGGGACAAGGTTTGTAAAGGAGTGTGATGGGCTGAAGTAATAGGAGTGGATAATGGGCTTTGCGAATGTAGTTGGGTTTGTGTAGGTTCAGTAGGTATTGGGGAATCTGTAGGGATTATAGGAGTATTTAGGGGAACGGTAGTGGTATTGGGGGGTATATGTTGAGGGATAATATCCGGTGAGTCGTCGAGGAATGAGTATTTAGGTGTCGCGGTTTGAGTAACGGTTCCATATGGGAAAACGGTTTCATCAAAGGTTACGTGACGCGAAATAATAATCTTATTAGCGTTTAAGTCTAAACAACGATAACCACGATGGTTTGAAGCATGTCCCAAAAATATGGATGGTGTGGCTCGGGGTTCAAGTTTGTGTGTGGGGTAGAGATGAGGATAACATAGGCATCCAAATGTGCGTAAAAGGCTATAGTCGGGGGTTTTACCAAATAAGCGTGTATAAGGGACTTCATTTTCAATAGCGGTGGAAGGTAAGATATTTTGTAAGTAAACGGCCATGTTAAGGGCTTCAACCCAAAATGTTGGTGGAAGATTTGCTTGAAAAAGTAAAGTCCGGATAAGGTTGTTGATAGTACGAATCATACGTTCAGACTTGCCATTTTGTTGAGAAGTTTTGGCACATGAGAAACGAAACTGAATGCCATTATCGTTAAAGAGTTTACGTAAGGCGTGGTTGTCGATGTTCACCACATGATCACACTGGAAACTACCTTATCACACTTAAAAATGTGTGTGAACAGATTTACGAAACAACACAAATTTAGAGAGGACATCAGACTTATTAAGTAATGGATAAGCCCAAACAAATTGCGAATAATGGTCCAAAAACAGAACATAATATTTAAAACCTGAAAGACTCGGAATGGGTGAAGTCCACACATCCGAGTGAATAATGTCAAAACAAGCACTGACCACAGAACTGGAACTAACAAATGGGAGCCTCACGTGTTTGCCAAGCTGACAAGCATGACAAAGGGCGGGAGGCTTCTCTTTATTACATGAAATGACATTAGAAGAAAACAGACGCGTAGCAACTTCAATTCCCTGGATGCCCAAGTCGCTGATGCCACGTATGTTGACTCACAAGAAATGCATGCGGGATAGGAGATGGAGCAGTGACCGGGTAAAGATCCCCCGTGCTATCACATCGGAGAAGCACCCGACGCGTCAGGAAATCCTTAACAGAAAAACCAAAGGAGTCAAATTCAATAGTACAATGATTATCACGAACAAATTGACGAACAGAAATTAGATTTTTAACAATATGAGGTGTAATGAGAACATTGTTTAGATGAAGAGATTTGAAGGGAGTTGGCAAAATGCTATGTCCCGAATTAGTGACGGGTATAGAATGACCGTCACCAACCGAAACAGATGGATATATACACGAATTAAACTAGTACTTAAGGACTATTAAAGAATATATTAATTGAGAGCTCGCACTGTGTCCTAGTCCACGCCACCGTAGTAGGATCATGAAGGGTCCGGCAGTGAAAGCTGAGGGTAACATGGTGGTTGACCGCCATTATTTGTTGGCCCTGTTACAAAACCTGGTGGGATAGATGGTTGGGCCTGGTGGGCTGTACCAGCAGCCGGAAAAACATGGGCCGGCTGGTGTGAAGCAGGCTGAGAAATCTGCTGTGGTTGGGTCGATTGTTGTTGGGCCACATGAGTTTGGGCCACTGGATAAGAGAAACCTGGAGGTGGAGCTAAATATGGGGCCGGTTGGTTGACAAAATAGGGAGTAGGGATACTAGTAGCAGTATACGCAACAGGTGTATTATTTTGTGTAGATGGTATATTGTTCCTAGATGGCCCACTCTCATGCAAAACTAGTTTATCCAAAATTTTAGCAAGCAAGGCATCAGTCGTGTTACTTGACTGTCTTGGTGTATTACTAGTAGTAGATTTAGCATTCTCATCATGAACATATCGACAATTGCTACCGAATCGACATGACCCTTTTGCAAAGTTAAAACATGTACGCCACGATTTAGCTTGAGTATTAGAGGGGCGACGGGATGTACCAGATTCGGCCATAAGCACCACTGGAGAAGACGAGGATGAGTCCATGAATGCAAGAGCCTTAGACTTTAGTCGCATTTCTTCGGCGATCAACAAGGAACGTGCCGTTTTGAGATCGGGAAACGTGTCCTTGTAATGCATATACCCACAAACTTGGTTATACTTCTCCGGGAGACCCTCGAGTGCATAGTGAACGACATCCTCATCATTAACATGAGATTCAAGGCTAGCAAGAATAGTGACTATCGATTCTATCTTTTGAAAGTATGCTTCCATGGTTTGATCTCCAAGTTTGAGAGCCCGTAACTCAGCCTTTAAGGCATTGGTGCGGGAGCGTTTGTTATCTTTAACGATCTCGGAGAGAAGATCCCATGCTTCCATGGCGGATCTTGGACGAGCCACCACCAGTCTAGCTTGAAGAGGGTCCGAAAGTGTCGTAAAGATCCATGAAAGCACGATCTTATCAACTTTTTGTTCTTCTGGTGTAAAGGGTGTAGGGATATTTTGAGTGCTAGATGTGGGTGTAGTACTAGGGCCATGAATAAACGTGATTACATCATAGCTATGGCAAAGTTATTCAAAGAAAAATTGCAACGAACCATAGTTCTAATTATCTAGATCAAGTTTAACGGGAACCCGGGTTAGAAGATGGTGATGAGTAACCAACGACAGTTTCTCGAAGAGGGGTGTTGATGGAGCAGCCGATCTAGTCATATTGTAGCAGTAGGGTTGATGATGAGTTATCTGGTGGAACAGTAATTGGAAAATAACAAAACAATAAGGATCGTGACCTAAAGCACGAACACAAACGATAAGGATTTATGACTTTTTGCACAAATCACCAAACAATGAAAATTAAAACTGAGATTTAAGGTTAATAATGAAACGGCAGATGTGAATTTAGGGTTTAGGATCTTGTAGGCTCTGATACCATGAAGGACGGTGAAAGTCTGTTGTATTGCATTACCACAACCGATCCAAGATATACACATACATAGAAGGTTCTAGACTTGGGCTTAAGCCCGTTACAATACATAATAGTAATATGGGCTACACTATATAATAAACAGAGGCTAACACTACTAACAATATTGATGAAACAATTATGATTGTCTTTCTTAGTTAAAATCGTTTTTGGGATAATATATAGTAGACTTCGATATTTAAAACAATAAGCACCCTAAAAAAAGGCTTGGCGGAATTTTTTTTTAACAAATCTCGCCGCAGCGAAGCGCGGGTTTTCAAAACTCGTTTCTTGTAATATGCAGATTTTACAAGATAGTCTCGTTAGCGAAAATAGTCAAAAAATACCATAGATTAATTATTACTCCGTATTATTTTTGTCTAAACTCAGAATAAGACGGAAAAAGTACTATAAGATAAGAAACCAAACTTAATAATTTTTGACAACGAATATAAACAAAGAAACGATATAGTTAAAAAAATTAACCATAAACATGTTGGTTAATCGAAAACACCCTAAAAGTTGTGACAGTTTAAGTTGGATCATGAACATACGGATTGATAATGACACAAGGTAAATGCCCACAAGTGACAACGACCTTTCTAAGAAATTAATTCAAAATAGTACAACACTCATCATCTTTAACTCTACGATTTGATCAACTTAAAAGTAAAACATCATGGATGACACATATTCACGCATGGAAATATCGTGTATGCAACCAAAAAAGGTTAAGTATATCTTGTTGATTATTAGGCGTGGTAATTGTATTATCTACTTATTTGGTTTGTTTGTTTGTTTTAGACATTACATGCACAGCCGGGAGGGAAATCTCGATTGCAGATTCTGGACAAGGGCAAAGGGGGTTACCGATTTTTTGCTGGTGGCATGTAAGGATATCCCGGACAGGATTTGACACAGCTCTTGAGGCTCTTATAGCGACTAAAATAGTGGTGTTTGGTGCATGCATGTAGGAGCTCGAATATTTTACTTAAATCTTTTTAATCTCAAAGTTTGGACTAGTTAATTTCTAGCCCCGCTAAAAACCATCCAAGAAAAACTGTTATTTCGATTATTTTGGTATTTAAAAGTAACATGACGCTAGATAACCTAAAATCATGCTTTAATTGTTTGACAGTTTCATAAATGTTTGTTAATCGATGCAAAACATAATTAAGAACTAAATTTGCGAATAATATTATTGTTCTCCAGGACCCGAGAAGCAAAAAGTTACAGACCTCAGGCTGAAAAAATAAGATGCAAAAATAACAATTGTATAGAGAGAAATTAACTAACTTTTTCTGTCACTATTTAATTAGTAATGATTCTTAAAAGGGAGAATAGCACATTCATTGTCTTCATAGAGGATGTTGTTACTCGTCCTATATATTTGTATTTTTAGCAACGAAAGGTGCATATTAGTTCATGCTGTGACAACTATGCTTTGAGCAGGTTAGTCAAACCGTTAGTATGACTTGAATATCATTATGTGCTAAAATAATTATGTGTTTATGTGATCTTATGTGAGTTTGGCTACCAATCCATGAAGCGTGATCGTCTCATTGCGATTGAGTTTATGGTCGTTATGGGCATTTCATTTTGTTCACATTTTAGTGACAATGAAAATGATAGTATAATTCTATGTGCGTACGTATTTTATGTATATGTATACGTATTTATATCTTTAAGTGTTAGTAGTTAGTAAAATTAAATTAAAAATGAAATTTGTGTATAGTCATTTAATCTAGTTTTAATTTAAGAGGTTTAAAATGTAGAATAAAGGATTGTTATAAAATGTCAAAATTAAGGGTTGAATATGTAATAAATATAGTTTTTATAAAAAATATATATATATATAAATAACATATATATATATATATATGTAAATTTCAAAATTAAAAAAATAATAATAAAAATATAATTAAGGAGTGTTTGTAGGCCGGTTAAGGGAAAAGAAAAAAAAAGGAAACAAAGTTTGAGTTAAATTAGGATTTTATACAGTATAAATACAAATTTAATAAATCCCTAAATCACTTTTCTCTCTTCTCTTTTGTTTGTTTGGTTGATCCCTCAAGAAGAAAAAAAAATATTTTTTTTATCAAGAACCAAGGTAGTGATTTAAGGGTAATCAAGTAAAGGTTTAGGTATGTTTTCAATTAAGCTTTGTTTAATCTTTTTATAATTAGTAACTTTAATTGATGGAATAATTAGGGTTCATAAATTTTCTGTAAATTAATGATATAAAACTATATGGGTGTGCTCGGGAATAGATTTGGAGCATGTTGGTGTAAACGGTTTAGATTAAAACGCGTTGATTTGAAAGTTAGGGTTTGACACAATTTTGTGTCGTGTTGATTAAATGATATCTCAATGATAAAAACAAGTTTTGGGTTGAATCTTGTGTCTAAATTGAAGTTCAGAGAGTCTAGTTTTCAAAAAGTCCGGCTCTGAAATGTTTTGAGGTCGGAAAGTTAGTCAAATAATTTTTGCAAGAAAAGTTGTCAAAACAGTAAATTCGGATCAGATTCTGGTCTGATTTCAGGGAGTAAAACCCCTACTTAAAATTCGAATTAGGGTTAGCCAAAAATCAGAGGTCATGGGTTAGGTGTCTATTAACTCCAGTTCGAAGGTCTAGTGTTAAAACATTTTCTAAGTATTTTTAAGGACGTTAAACTTTTTGATGTGCGCTCAGATCCGAATTTGAATACTTTGTGATGTTGAGTTTTTATAAAATAGTTAGGCTTAATATTATTTTTTTCTAAAACATCCCAGTAGTTCATAACTCATTGGGAAGGTAAGAAATAAAAGGGGAAAAGCCATTTTGATGACTTAGTATTTTATTTGTGATCATAAAGTGACTACATAATTCTGCCAAAAACTGGAAAACTAGAATAAGTAATTTAAGAGTATTAAGGGTATAAGTAAGGTATGGGAAGTATGGTAAAGTGTTTATAAAAATAATATAAACTTAGTAATCCATCAATTGATTGTTACATCGTCTTGGGCATTTAGCCTAATCGCGTGTAACATGTGTTTTATTTGTGTTTAGTTGATAGCAAGGATATTGTGAAGTAGCGGTGCATCAGGTGAGTTTCATAGTCCCATTTTACTATGTATTCTTGGGATGGAAATGATGCAAAATATGTTTTGAAATGTTTTAATTACTGTGGTTATGTGGTTTTAATTGACGCATAGACTTTTATGTAGCTATTATATGTTTATGTGTTGCATATCGTATGATGTTGTATTGGTTTCGCCTACTTTGTGGGTATGACATTGGATTGGTTTTCGCCTACTTTGTGGGTATGAGGTTTCGCCTACTTTGTGTGGGTATGTTATTGTGTAGATACGGTACCAAGAGTCTGGGGTCGGAGATAACATTCCTCTCCATGACTATAAGACAAACTTTGTGGTTTGGATCGGAGGACACGTTCCGTCCCAATGGTGATTGTTAGTTGAATGCATGTTAGCATGTATAATAGTCAGCTTAATTGTCCTGCCATGTTTTGTTTTTATAATCACAGTAATTTATTTAAAGCTTGAATTGTGTGTCGTAAACCTATGACTCTCACCAACCGTTGTGTTGACATTTTTAAGCATCATTTTCAGGTGAGCATGTTGAGGGTTTTATAGCTAAAAGTGGCTAGAGAGACCTTAAGATTGCATATGGCATCTATCTTCTGATTTTCTTTTCGTACTTGTTTATTGGTTTCTTCTTGAATGTTGTTTGATTTCTTAGGTTTGTGAGACATGTTAAGTCTATGTATTAATGAGACTCTTTTTCATTAATGCAAGATTCTTTTGTTTTCGGTATTGTCATGACACATCGTGTCTTTTATATTTAGTTATGCATGTAGTGATTCTCTATTGTTGACACTATTGTTTTGTGATGATATCCATGAAGTTACGCCTCGTGTTTCCGCCTTGGCGGGGTGTAACAGATTGGTATCAGAGCCTTTGGTTATAGAGAAGTAGGTGGTCGATCCTAGACTATAACCTAGGAGTCCTTCATTATGTTGCATTTTAGGGGCTTAAGTGTTTATGTATGTATCTAATATATTTCTCATATTCGAAGAGCTTAATTCTCTTAAACTTGTTCTACATATATATATTATTATTATATATATATACTATATATATACTATATATATTATATATATATATATATATATATATTATATCTAAGATTAGGATCTAATAAAGGGGTTATTTTTTCTTTTTTTTTTTTTAAAAACCCCCTCTTATAATTTTTACTCATGTCTCTCTCTAACCGTAATAGAATCTATGTGTTTAGCTATCTAGGCATTTTTGTATTCTTGCTTTCTTTGAGTTTTATTTCGACCTACGGGCTACTCGATAGCTTATGATTCAAAAGAGGAGCCAATTGAGGAGGAGCCTCTCGATTCGACATACGGGCTACTCGATATCAGAAGATCTAGAGGAGGAGCCAATTGAGAAGGAGCCTCTTGAGGAACCGAAGGAGGAAGGGTAGTTAGAAGAGTCGTAGGAGGAGGTCGACTCAGATCTCCTGTCGGATGCTCGTAGCAGGCCTGGACCCGCAGAGTCGGGTGACTCTTGCGAAAGCAAATTAAAACCCAAGCGAGGCCCAGCATAACTTTATCCTGTGTTTGACCTCAACACATTGCTATCAATGATTTCCTTTGGATATTATGTATTTTTGGGCACTTCGAGGCCTTTAGCTCTTTATGTCATTTTCAATTTTATCTTTATATTAATAAACATCGCTTTGATGGTGCACCGTTTCTATGTTATATTGGAATTGTTTAAGATGTGCAATGTGGTATATGTGCATATATGTGCGTTATCATTGAGATTTATAGTCTTGGAAGTAAGTACACGTGTGAAAGGATGCACTTATAATTATGGGTAGCCAACATAATTATAAAGGCATCATACACGTAGACTTGTGATCATGATTGCATTGATCGGTGTCTGCTTGTTAGATGATAGTGTGAGATATTGCATTATGTGCGGTTGTATTATGAATAGTTACGTAGACAGTAAGTTTCCCTTCTATCTATCGCTTACGGATACCCAGATACCCGTTATATTGATGCTATTATGATTGTTGGGTTTGTTCGTTTGCTTAATATTTTGTTTGGATTTCTAACTCTAAGTTTAGCATCCCTTGCTCGTACCATGTTAGTACAGATGTCCTATCTTTCCTATTTGGCATCTTGATGAATATTGGTTGTTCGGATATGCTTCTTTAGATATTGGTGCGTTTCATTGGTTCTTTCGTTGAATTGATTACTCGTATGAGTATCAAAATTTTCTTTTAAGCACTAATTGTTCCTAACATATTAGTGCGGATCATTACTCCGTTCTTTATATATCCTTTGGTTTTCGTAACATGTTGCGACATGTCAGTACCGACGCCTTTCGATGGTTCTTTCGATCATGAGTATGGATGAGTCCTTACGTTCTTCTTTTGGTTTGTAATGTCTTCGTATGAATTTCTCTTGTGCATGTTCGTTTCACTGCTATTCTGACTATATGGTTCTTTATACTCCCTTTCACTTTCAAACAATAGAATTGTGTTAGAGTCTTTACGATATTTTACAATCCCTTTTGGTATTACGATGCCCTTTGTTTGAGTAATATATTTTATATTGATGTCAAGTTATGGAAATCCATTTGAAGTATATCTTGATGGTGTTTAGGGAAAACTATTCTTGAAATGATTTTATGAATACGTTGTGATAAGCGCTTTTATATGACCGTCTCTTTATGAAAACTACGTTTACAATGATTTTTATGAAAACAATATGATATTGGTTGAGTGTCAAAACTATGTTTAAGGTAATCTTTACATTTTTATAAGTTTGTTTTTTAGAGAAATTTTATTTTATGAAAAATATGTTTAAAATGATTTATATTGGTAAAATGCGATACATTTTTTATAACCATCTCTTGATTTTTTTTTATGAAAACCATGTTTAAAACGAATTTTAAAAAAAGATTATATTTAGGATGATTTTTTTATATTTTAAAATGAGTTTTTTTTTATAAAAAATGACTGTCTTTAGTGTTTCAAAATGAGTTTTTTATAAAAAACAGTATTTAGTTGGTTTTATCGAGTTAAGTCGATTATTGGTATAAGAATTCTATCTTTCGTATGTATCAACTGATACGTATCATTATTCGATATGTGTTTCTTTTGTCTTAATACGCTTTGCTGACTCTTTTGTTTGCGTTTCCTATTGGTATAGATATTCTATCATTTCTTTAAAGGATTCTTATGTCATTTGATCCACATCTATTGGCATATGTGAAATCCCTTATATGTATTCTAGCCTTTGATTCAATATTCGTTTGCTACCCTATTCAGTATTTCGTAACCCTTAGAAGTCATTGATATACGTTTTATTCGACCAATTCACTCTCCGTGGGGAGCACCTGTGTTGTTCAAAAGAAGGACGGTTCATTTCGAATGCACATAGACTATCGAGAGTTGCACAAGCTAACCACCAAGAATATCCACAGGATTGATGACTCGTTCGACCAGTTACAAGTTTTGTGTTATTTCTCTAAGATAGATATTCGTTCCGGTTACCATCAGTTAAGAGTACATGGAGAAGATATTCTCAAGACGGCATTTAGGACGCGATATGGACACTTTGAGTTTATGATTATGCATTTTGGGTTAACCAATGCATCAGCGGTTTTCATGGACTTGAAGAACCGGATGTGCAAGCTATATTTCGGCAAGTTTTTCATTTTGTTTATCGATGATATCTTGATCTACTCGAAGTCGAAGGAGGATCACGAGGTTCATCTGAAGTTGGTGTTGGAGTTGCTGAAGACGGAAAAGTTGTTTGCCTAGTTTTCCAAGTATGAATTCTGGCTACAAGAAGTGTGTTTTCTCATACACGTGGTTAACAGCAATGATATTCATGTAGACTCTAGTAAGATAGAAGCAATGAAGAATTAAAAAGTACCTAAGACGCCATCCGGGATACGATCATTCTTGGGATTGGCAGGTTACTTCCGACGTTTCATAGTTATTTTTTCTAAGATTGCTAAACCCCTTACTTCACTGACTCAGAAGAATAAGAAGTAGGAGTTGGCCAAGGAACAAAAGGAAGATTTTCAGACGTTAAAGGGCAATTTTTGAAATGCACCAATATTGTCATTGTCTGATGGATGCAAATAGTTTGTAGTTTACTGCGACGCGTCGAATCAAGGATTAGGTTGTGTACTCATGCAAAGAGGCAAGGTAGAGAACGCGACAGCAGAAATGCTGCATGGCCTGGACCAACTAATGGAAAGGAAGGAAGGTGGAGGTATGTATTTATTATGGGTTCCATTAATAGGTGATGTAAGGACATTAATGATGGACGAGGCTCATGCATCAAGGTACTTGGTACATTCGAGAGCGGATAAGATGTACTATGACCTTAGAGATATGTATGGTGGCCATCTATGGAGAAGGATATTGCTACCTATGTTAGCAATTATTTGACTTGTTTAAAGGTGAATGCTGAAACATCAAAGACCTTCGGGTTTATTGTTGTCACACCCCGCCAAGGCGGAAACACGAGGCGTAACATCATGGATATCATCACAACACAATGGCGTCTAAAAAGAGAATTCTACATGCAATAAATAAGCAAAGCATAGACACAAAGTGTCATAACAATACCCATAAAACTAACCAAATCCAAAGGGCATCTTTATTGATGAAACGAAAGTTCTCGCCAATAGAAAGACATGCAACAAGTAACCATAATACAAACAATGCAATAATCAAGACATAAAAGCAATAAACTTTATGACGTCTTATGGTCTCTTTCTAGCCACTTCCCCCTATATTATTCCCATGATGCTCACCTGAAAATGATGCTTAACGTCAACATAATGTTGGTGAGAGTCATAGGTTTAAGACACGTCAATAACTCTCTTTGAAATTACTGTGATAAATAAAACATAGCATAGCAGAACATACAACGAATTATCATACAAGCTAACATGCAATCACATCAACCCACATTGAGACGCTCACACTCAAACATCACAAACATATCCCTATCCACAACAATGAGATGATCACGCTCACTATTAACAATCCACAACAATGAGACGATCACGCTCACTTCTAACAATCCATCAATGCCTTGAGACGGTCACGCTCAAGCACAACAATCCATATCATATTAGAAAGTAGCACATAACATACAATAGTCTCGTATAGCCCATGCCTTATTTAAGCCTATGCCCAACATTTACCAATTCGTTTACACACTTTTTCAGTGTTCAACTATTTACCTGAAAACGCAGAATTTTAGTGTCACTTTATCATTTTCTAAACCACCCCTACTGACCTTTATAAATTTTACCAAAAATCACAGGTTCAATATCATGAGTTTACTATCTCCAAGATTTTTCCACTAATTTATTTCCCTTCTTAAGTGCCCTAAATAAAATCAAACTTTTAACTACTCAGTTTCGGATCTGAACGAACACTAAAAGGTTTGGACCTATAAACCATACTTAGACTCCAAATCAGAAGCTCTACTTTGGGAGATTTTTAATAGACACATAGAACTAAACTCTTGTAGGTTGTCTAATCCTAATTAGAATTTAAGTGGGGGTTTTACACCTCGTAGTCTGACCTAAATCTAACCCGAATTTACTGCTTTGACAACCTTTCTTGTAACTAACATTTGAATGACTTCCCGACCTTAAAAACTTTTGAGGCTGGATGTTATGGAAACTAGACTCACTGAGCTTCATCATAGGCATCGGAATCATATTAATTCATGCTTCTAACCTCTAGATATTCTTGAAACAACACAGCCCTAAATTCTGCTCAAACCTAAATCATGTTTCTAACGTCGACTTCTAAAACCCTAACGATTCCACAACTCGCAATCTAATTGCTTATAAGAAACCCTAATTAGATTTATAAAACTTTACTTTACAGACTATTATGGAAACCTGGATTCCACCATATACTCTTGTTACAAGAATTAAACAATATTAAAACTACATTAATAAAAACACACGACCTTAAAGCTTGTTTCCTTCACAAAATCAAAACCCTAAATTTTTTTCTCCTTATTTTTCTCTTGGGATCGGCCGAACAAGCACTAGGGGGGTTTAGGATTTTATTTTTTTCTCTATTTATAAGCCCCTAGAATAATCCTAGATAATTCCTAATTAGAGTCCTAGTTTAATTAGGCTTTTATTTCCTTTTTTTCTTTTTTTTAAAATTCGTATTTACTATTCATGTATAATATATATATATATATATATATATATATATATATATATATATATATATATATATATATATATATATATATATATTAATTAATTACCTTCAATACCTGAAGTTTTTATAAAAACCTAAGCTAATTTGGTAAACCATTTTGCTTATATACTACTTTTTAAAAATAACTTTTTATTTCACCAACTCACTTTCTATTTTTAAAAAGTTTGCTATAAACTTCTATATCTCACTCACTTATTTCATTTTAAAAATGTCACATTTCTCATAAACGCTTAACACTAATCACCCAACTATTGGCGTAGCATTACATGCAATACGCCGTTCCTTTCCATCATCACTAATAATTAGATACGTACATATGTAATACTTACACAAAATAATACGTATACATAAAATCACACTACTATTTCATTGTCACAAAATGTGAACCAAAATGAAATCTCCATCATCAACCATAAAATCAATCAAAATGATACGATCACGCTCTATAGATTGATAATCAAACTCACATAGAATCACATAAACACATAATTATAACACATACAGATATATTGGTCAACTCCAAAGGTTTGATTAACCTGCTCAAGATTTAACTACTAGATTCACCAGTATTAATATCAAACAATTGGGGATACTTATCCTTCATATAGTCCTCACGTTCCCACGTGAATTCAGGACCACGCTTTGAATCTCATCTAACCTTGACAATCGGAATCCTACTGCTAATAACTTTTCTTACCTACACAAGGGTACACATAGCAGCATAACCACTCTAAGCGAAAAGAAACATCCAACTACCTGAACCTTACTCATCATCGAGGAACTCGTCCAAAATCTTAAGTTGTGTAACAACGTCATTCACAACCCGGCCTCGCAACTCATCAAACAAGAACTGTCTTGAAACTAGGTTATAAGTTGTTACAAAGCTCAACGTTTTTTGAAGAATCTGCTCGACTTCGAGTTTATTCATAATATAACTTAACCGAAACCACACAAAACATTTAAGGGCGTACTAAAGTCTACCAGAAATCTTAAGTACCTATTTTCAACTAATACTTCCAACGATATCCTGCTCAACGAACAAGTGTGGATACTCAGTTTACTTGAAGTCCTAAAGACCTCGTTTCGAGCCCAAACGAACCTTAAATATCACCATCCTGCCACATTTTAACCTCTTAATTTCACGGTCACTAATCCCGACAAGTTTGTTGGTTTTTTTTTAAATTTGACACATGAAAGGTGTTATGCATGCTATTCAACTCCTCGGGTAGCTTCAATCTATAAACTACAAGGCCAATCCTTTTAAAGATCTCAAACGGTCCTATATATCTCAGTGCTATCTTACCCTTCTTTCCAAAACGAACTACGCCCTTCCAAGGCGTCACCTTTAATAATGCATAATCTCCCACCTCAAACTCTAACGGCTTACGCCTATAATCAACATAGCTCTTTTGATGATCTCTCGCCGCTTAGGGCTTTTCCTTTACCAACACTACCTTATCAATCGTTTCTTGTACTAACTCAAGTTCAGTCAAACTACTCTCTCCAATCTCTACCCATAGAACAAGCGACCTACATTTCCTTCCATTCAAAGCTTCAAACGGAGCACACTGAATGCTCGAATGATAGCTACCACCAAAATCGATACAAACTATGCCCCATCAAATCTTTCCAAGTCTGATATATGTCAATTTGTCCATGCTTTTAAGGATGCTACCTAGTACTCAAACCCAATCGCGTCTCTAACACCTTCTACAGCATCTGCCAAAACCACGGGGTAAATCATCCATCTCAATCTGAGTTGATCATCACCAAAATTCCATTCCTTGCTATTATCTCATTAATATAAATCCTTGACAACTTCACAACTTGAAATCTTCTTGTATAGCTAGAAAATGAGCTAACTTGCTCAGTAATTTCTCACGCATGCCTGAGTGATCATACATTCAACAAAGCTCAAAATTTTAGGTTGTTCTTCCATGTCTAAAACAATAAATATGCCCTCACTCCCCCTTTACCTTCCTTTTTTTATCGACCATCGGCCAAATCACAATCAAATCACTACTTTGACCTTGGAAATTTAGTGATAAAATCCATGGTGATTCTATCTTATTTTCGCTTAAGTATCTTAGGCTATTGCAGCAAGCCAAAAGTCTTTGACATTGCAGCCTTCACCTCTTAAACAAATCCGACAATTGCTGACATAGGTAGCTATATCCTTTTCTATACGTGGCTACCAATACATGTCTCCAAGGTTTTAATACGTCTTATCCGCTCCCATATGTACCAAGTACCTTGATGCATGGGCCTCGTCCATTACACTTCCTACCAATAGAACCTAAATCCGATCCATAAAGTACACACTCTTGTTCCCTTTTTCTTTCCATATGTGGATCTAAACCATGTAGCCTTTATGCGAGTGCGTTCTCTTGCTTGAACGCCTCACTTTGGGCTACCAGTATCATTCCTCATACTCCATACTGAATGGTCATAGCCATCACTTGAACACGTCTAGGTTTCACTCGTTCCTTCCTACTTAACGCATCAGTCACAACATTTTCCTTACCTGAAGGGTAGCGAATTTCATACTCATTATACCATTTAATCCATAAAGTACTAACCATCATCTGCCCTCTTTTCCATTTGTTGGTCCAGGTCATGTAGCATTTCTGCTGGCGCGTTCTCTACCTTAGATGTCTCACTTGGAGTAGCCAATATATTGTCCTTAACACTTGACTGGATAGTCATGAACATTGCTCTTACTCGTCTTAGTTTCACTCTCCCTTTCTACTCAACGCATCAACCACTACATTTGATTTATCGAAGTGTTACACAAATCATTCTTCAAGGTCTGGAAAACCTCTTCTTGTTCTGCGCCCCACTCATACTTCCGATTCCTCTTAATTAGGGAAGTAAGGGGTTTAACAATCTTAGAAAAGTTTGCGATGAAACGTAGGTAAGTAACCTGCCAATCCTAAGAATAATCATATCTCGGATGGTGTCGTAGGTACTTCCCAATTCTTCACTGCCTCACACTAGTAACCTTAGCATACAACTTCTCATTCCTTAGTAATTCTAACACTAACTTCAAATGAACTTCATGCTCCTCTTTAACATACGACTTGGTGGCTCGGTGCTCCCCACGGAAAATGACTAGGTCATATGAAACCCTTGTCTTCCAACAATTGTTGTTCAGATAATTCTTGCATTTCCGAGGGTGCTAGACGATATGGAGACTTCGCGACTGGCATCGCTCCATGAACTAAGACTACGCGTAACTCAACTTGTCGTTGCGGTGGTCATTGACAAGTCTTCTGGAAACACATCAATAAAATCTCGTACGACGAAAATATCACTCAATTCTGATTCACCTACCTTTGTGTTCATTAAGGTTTCACGACTCCGTAAGTACGTTCACCATGAACTTGAAGTATCTCTTCACCTTCCAACGGTATCCTAACAACCTTCTCATGACATACTATTACAAACTTCATCTTTGACAACCAGTCCATTCCCACAATCACATCAAAGCTTCCATGACTCAACGGTATCAACGAACTCCAAGGGTTATGAACAATCGAATAGGATAACAAACGAATATCGAGTCAAAGGATAGAATGCATATAGGAGATTCCACATATGCAAATAGACGTGGATCAAATGACATAAGAATCCTTTGAAAGAAAGGATACGTTTATGCACCGAGTAAACACGTGAACGAAAAAAAATCAACAGGCGTACCACGACAAAAGAACACATAAAAAAATTCAATACGAAAGAAAAAAATTCTTATACCAATTATCGACTTTACTCGAAAGACCAAACTAAATAACGTTTTTATAAAAATCAATTTAAAATAAAGAAAGTCACTTTAAGTATAAAAAAATCATTTTAAGGAATAAATAAAATTGTCTTAAATGTAATCTTTATAAAATTCATTCTGGTTGTCATAAAAATCTAGAGATGGTTATCTAATGGTGTATCGTACCTTACCACTATGAATCACTTTAAACCTGCTTTTTATAATAAAATAAAATCTATTTACAAGGATCAGTTTATACACAGATTTCTCCAAACAACAACACAATACTTCAAAGGGTTTTTATAATTAGACATCAATTATAAAATATGTTACTCAAACAAAGGACACCATAATACCAAAAGGGATCGTAAAACACCGTACAGACTCTAACACAATTCTATTGTTTGAAAACAAAAGAATATACCAGAAACCACATACTCAAAATAAAATCAAACAAACTCGTACAAGAAAACTCATGCAAGACGTTACGTACTCAAAAGAAAACCTAAGGCATTATCCAAAACAATGATCAACAGAGCAAACCTAAAAGCATCGATACTAACACGTCGCCAATGGGTTACAAAAATCAAGGGATATACAACCAAGGGAGTAATGATCCACACTAATATGTTAGGAACAATTAGTGCTTAAAAGAAATGTTTGATACTCATACGAGTAATCAATGCAACAAAAGAACTAACGAAACGCGCCTATATTTGAAAGAGCAGATCCGAACAACCAATATAGATCGAGACGTCGAATAGGAAAAACCAGGTATCCTTACTAACAAAGTACGATGAAGGGATGCTAAGCTTAGACTTAGGAAATCCGAACAAACAACCGAGCAAACCTCTATAATAGTAATACTAGGTATCCTCACATACTAGATAGAAGGGAAACTTACTATCTATACAACTCAACTTAACATATCCTTCAATTAGGGTAAGAGAATAATTTTCTACACATACCACCATCCTTGTCATGAATACACATATAAAAAACATATTACACTACCACTTTACAACCAAACACAAATAAATGCAATCATGGTCACAAGTCTACATGTGTGATGCCTTTATAATTTAGGTTGCCACCTTAATTATAAGTGTCTCCTCACATGTGTACTTACTTCCAAGATTACCCATTTCAATCATAATTCACATATAAGCACATATACCACATTGCACATCTTAAACCACTACAACTTAACACATAAAGGATGCTCCATCAAATAATGATAGGTTCCAATAATTTTCACAATGATGGATATATTATAAAGATAAGATCAAGAGAAAGTAGACATGGAAAGGAAAAGTTTAATTGAAAAATAAAACTACTGTATAGAAGATTATAGAAGATAAATCCTCAAAGTGCGGAGAAAACATATTATCTATGTTTATGTATGGTGTTTGGACGATTTGTACAAAAGAGGAGAGGGTGGGTATTTATAGCCTAATTAGGTTAAACAAAGAGAAGGGAGATTGGGCTTTAGCCTTTTCTAGTTATAGGCCTGATTTACCATATTAATTATTAACTAGGAGCTAGAAAATACTAAATAACTCTAAGTGACCGAGATTTATTTGTTTCTAACAATCTCCCCCAAATTGAGGTCATTCTTTATTCGAAAAGTTGAGTTATAGCATTCCATGTTGATGTCTTCGGCTCTAGTTTCTGTGTAATCCCCTTGACTCTTCTGTTGCTTGTTTGTAACTAATTCACTTGACTTCATACTTCAGATCTTTGTATCTTCTTGAAAATAGATATCTTGACTCTGAATTTTTGATTTCTTGAACTTCATGTGATCTTTGCTTGATTAATTTTGCCATTTCCTGAACTGTGAACCGACATACTCAAACTTGTTGATTTCTTTGAAAGCCTTGTATTTTCCTTTTCTTCTTCAATACTTCAGTCATTAACATTGTTTAAGAAGATAGATTGAATTCAAGAGTTTGCTGAAGCTTATGTATAAAGCTTTCTTGAATATTCCTTGAGACTTTACGTATTTGAGTATGAACATGTGGTTTTCATCGATTCCTTGAGTCATCTGTCTTTGTACCAAAATTAGTCACCAACAAAAAATATTTATTTGAAAAATCCACTTAATGTGTTCTAGAAAACATTTTTTGAACACATCTAAGGTTTTGATATTTTGAAGGGAAAGAGTATTAAAGACGATACTCAATCTGGTCGGTTGCAATAACCTTCGATTCCGTGAGGATCGATGATTACAGTACAAGTACTGCACCTGTGATCAGGTAGATTCATTATAAGAATCTCCTTGACAGGTTTTCCAGCTCAAAGCCTTTAAGTCCTCCAATACCTAAGTATCAGATTCCCGTATGCTTGTTGTTCTCTAAACCAGATGTCCGTAGACTAACACACTAATAGCATTGCTACTACTAGAATGGTAAAGAGTGAGTCAGAACAGTTACTTTCTGCTGACTATACCGTATAATTCGTGTTCAGCATAACCTATGTCCAGATGCTTCGTTAGGCTCACTAGAAAACATAGGGTCGACCTCTTAATACAATTAAGTACCGTAGAAGTCTATGGCAAAAAAAAAATTTAAAAAACAGACGAAGTGTGATGAAATCGTTTGAACACAACAAAAATTTTGCAGAAGACTACCAACTCAGGTCAAAAATTAGCATTAACCCTTGTCAAGTCCGCCTTATAAGAATCAATTGATGTGAAAAAAATAGCTTTGATTTAGAAAAAGTGATCGGAACTGAAACACAGCTTAACCTGCTAAAAATTGTTTAAACATATTAACAACTTATCAGTACTATCAGATTTTAGAAAAAAATAATAACCTTGCGGAATATAAGATGTTACATCCCTAAGCAGTTTCCACCATTCGATCACATATATGAAGCCACAATCATGAAGCAAAAGATTCTTTTTAGTTTATCAAGATACTTGTGTGTAACACAAAAGTTTTGGTATCTTGACATTTTAGATTATATTAGATTTTTTGCTCCCCCTACACATGTGCATCGATATTCAAAAATTGTTTTGCACATGCAAGGTTCAAGCCATTTTCTCTAATAATTATACATCAACATGCCTCTATTCATCACAAGCACACTAGTAATGACTAGATAGACATGTGAGAATTCATGAGGATCCATATTTATGTACAACCCATGGATCAATTAAAAACTGTTATCAATAATTTTTAAGTCACATTTTCTCCCCCGATCAAAAGTATGCAACTTTTGTATGGTTTTGATCAATCAATGTACTTAAAAATTAATATGAGCTCTTTTTCAATCGCACAGATATCTCCCCCTTAAACATTGACACGTTTTCTATTTAAAGAGTTGTAGTCATTGTTTGAGCCGTAGTCATACCCCCTAAATTTCTAACAAATTAAAAAAAATCAGTAGATACATACAAAGTATACACAGTTGAGATACCTTTGTTACGCATTGGCAGACTCTTGTAGTTCCTTAAGAGTTTCTGGAGACATTTGTTTCATACCAAGCAGTGGAAGTAGCAATTCAAAGCGTTCCCTTGGTAATGCTTTGGTGAATATGTCTGCCAGCTGATATTTCGTCTCTACAAAGTACACCTCTACAACCCTGTTTTCCACTTGCTCTTTGATAAAGTGGTGTCGGATATCAATGTGCTTGGATCTTGAGTGTTGCACATTGTTACAACATAGTGCGATAGCACTTTGGTTATCACAATACAGAGGAATCTTGTTCAATTTAAAGACGTAGTCAGAAAGCTGTGAACGCATCCAAAGGATTTGGGCACAACATCTAGACAAGGCTATATATTCGGCCTCTATTGTTGAAATAGTTGTACTCTTTTGTTTCTTTGAAGACCAACTGATAAGCTTATCTCCAAGAAATTGAGCGGATCCCGACATACTTCGTCTGGTGTCTTGACAACCTGCATAATCTGAATCTGCAAATGCTCTTAGTGCAAAACTGGAGTCCTTCGGATACCACAGACCCGTGTAAATGGTTCCTTTAAGATATCGAAAGATCCGCTTAATAGCATGTAAGTGTTTTTCGGTAGGCATTGCCTGGTACCGGGTATACATGCACACAGCAAAAACAATGTCAGGTCTACTAGCAGATAGATACATTAGGAGCCACCATATCTAGCTAAAACGTGTAGATCAACTCAATCCCTTGGTCCTACTTCAACTAATTCTTCATTTTCTTCCACCATGGGAGTATCAACTGATCGCTAGAGTCAATCCATATTTCTTTAAAATTTCAAGTAGCATATTTAACTTTGATTAATGAAGATCCTCTAGATTATTGAAGAAATTTGGTAATCCTAAAACGAGAAAGACATTTTGTTCCAGTCATTGACACACTAGAAATAGAACCATTTCGTTAGCTGCAAAAATTTCACAAGACTCAGTATTATCGTGGAGGCAAAATCTTAATATCATCTACATAGATTTGAACAAGTAAGATATGTTTGCCTGATTTCCTTGTGACAAGACGTAGGATCGACAACTCCTTTGGAGAATCCGGTAGACATGAGGAACCTGGATAACTTATCGTACCAAGCACGTGGAGCCTGTTTCAACCCATAAGAGCTTTCTTTAGTTTGTACACATGAGTTGGTAGATCTGGGTCAACAAATCCTTCAGGTTGACTAACATAGACAACTTCATTTAGCTCGCTATTCAGAAAGGCTATTTTCACATCCATCTGAAAATTGTCATATCTTGGCTAGCTGCATTAGCAATGAATTGTCTGATAGCTTCAAGTCTAGCAACCGGTGCAAAGGATTCCTCAAAATCGATTCCTGCTTCCTGACGATAGAGCGCCTTTGCCTTAATCTAACCGAGCTTTATGGGCTTTAATAAACATCTCCATATTCATCTAACTTGATCTTGTAGACCTATTAGAGTCTAATGACTAGGGAATGCAATAGAGCAGGTATAAGTTCCCATACAGCAAGACGTTCGAACTCATGAATTTCTTCTTACATGGCATCGATCCAGCCGATTATACTGTAACCGCTTCTTTGAAGTTCTTTGGTTCGACATTCTCTAGAAACTCATTAAAGAAACACCACATGGCATCAGTTTCAAGTTGTCGTCTTATGGATACCGATCGATTTATATCTCCAATCACATTCTCTAACGGATGATCCTTAGTCCACTTGTGCACATGTTCTAAAGGTTTAGGTGAGTAGTGTCTACATTGATAGTGCAGAAAGATGATGCTTCTAAATCAAATTCATAAGTAACAGAATTTCTGAATGAATCACTGCCAGGTGTAGTGATGGTATTCTCAAGTTCGTCAACACTGGTGTCTGGAGGAGATGATGGTAAAGGTAAAGTGGTGATAGTTGCTGTGGGAGCATCTTCTGTGACTGTTGTCATAGAAGGTGAATCGGGTGCAATCTCTGGTGCATGAGGAGGAGCAACATAAACCAACTGTGGTTGAACTTTTGGTGGAAATTATTCATCTTCATCATATAAAAGTTGGAACAGTTCAGATAATTGTTTCTCTGTAGGAGGAACACTAGGTGTTGTTAGAGTTGGTACAAGTCCAGAACCCATTCGTCCTGACTGTAACTGGTTAACATCGGATCCTGCATTGATGTGTTCAGGAGCCATTGAGTTTAGTCCGAGTCCTGTACTGGATTGTATAGAAGTCAATCCTTCCTTGAGTTCATCAAATGTGACATGAACAGTCTCTTGGATTTTACGAGTTCTCTTGTTGTAGATTTGGTACGCCTTCTTGGTAGGTGCATAACCAACGAAAATACCTATGTCTACTTTAGCTTTCAGCTTTCCAAGATCATCATAGTCATTTGTAGGATAACAGAATGATCCAAATACTCTAAAGTAATTTACTTCAGGTTTCTTGCCTTTAAGCAGCTCATAGTAGGTTTTCCTGTGTAGTGTATGAACGAGAGATCGGTTAAGTGTATAGCACGCAGTAGCTACAACTTCGGCCCAAAGGAACATAAGAGCTTTTGCAAAGATAAGCATTGTACGAGCAGCTTCCATAAGAGTTCGGTTTTGTCTTTCGACCACGTCGTTCTGTTATGGAGTCCGAGGTACACTTGTATTATGAGTAATTCCAACACTCTCGCAGAATTCAGTGAGTGTTTTGTTGACAAACTCCAGTTGCATTTTGTCTGTTTCATATAACGAACAGATTGCATTAAGTGCACGCTTGCGTTAAAATGATAAAATTCTTATCAACTTCATGTGACTTTCATCCTTTGTTCTTAAGAATCTGACCCAACCGAATCTGGTGTAGTCATCAACAACTACCAGAATATACTTCTTCCCATTTATGCTTTCAACTCTCATTGGTCCGCATAAATCCATGTGAAGGGTGTTGAGAATTTCTAGTATTGGTATTGACTGTTTTAAGTGGATGAGATGACTTCTTACTCTTGCCAAGTTGACATGAAGTGACATAAAGTGTTTCCTTTACCGTACTTCAACTAAGGTAAGGCCTCTGCACAAGGTCTTTTCGAGCTATTCTTTATGTCCCGAAATTCCGAATGATTCAAACAACGATGCCATAACCAAGACTTCTTGATGATGCTTTTGAGAGTAAACAAACTGGTAGATGCTTCCAACAGATCTTACATTAAGATAGAATTACGAATTTGTGTGCGGGAGCCTTAAGGTAGATCAACCTTGGGGGGTTTTTGTCTTTGTTACGAATGAAACAAGTGTTTTTCCTGAATGCAACTTCTAGATCTCCGTCACAAAATTGTCCTACTGAAAATAAGTTATGATTGAGTCCTTCAACATAGTAGACCCGAGTGATTATTGTATCTCCGATCTTGTAGTCACCATAACCAACAATAGCTCCAAACTGATCATTTCTAAATTGAACAGTACCAATAAATTTTTCCATGTAGTTGATGAGCTTTGAATGATCACCGGTCATATGCCTTGAGCAGCCTGAATCCAAATACCAAGGACGATCCTTATACTCACTTGAAAACAAGGATTGCTGTATAAATTTGGAAATACATCGGATACCCAAATATTCGTTGGGGTCCCAGGGGTTAGAATATGAACAAAAAGAAAATTTCTCTTCTTTTGATAAGATAGATGCACTGATGCGTACACCTTCTTTTTAGTTTGACCGGGTTGCAATCTGACATTTAATTGCAAGCCATTCTTTACCAAATTAGACAGGCAAAGGATAAACAATCACAGGATATTAAGCTGCCATTGTTTCTATATTAGAGGGACTGCCAGTGGAAGTGTCCTTTGTGTTTTGTCTGATCTTTTACGTTTTGTAACTATTGAGAGTTTTCTCCAGAGAACCCAGGCGTTGAACAGAGTGACGATTATTAGTGGGTCACTAGTTCTAACGCTTCCAGAATTTGCTATAGACACTACTTCAGGTTTATTGATCCTTGTTAAAGGGCAGGTATCACCTAAAGTGAATTTTCTTCCAGTGGGCTTCCACCGAGAACCAACACTAGCAAATACTTTGCCAGTCGCTTTCCAAACTTGCTTTACATTTGCATTATTTATGACCTTGGGTTTTTTGCATTCATAAATTTAACAACACATTAATCATGATTACCAAAAACCAAACATTCATTACATGTTTTGCAAACAGAACAACTTTGACATAAAACCAGTACATTTATCGTTCAGACAGAATCAACACGATTGTTATTCAATTACCTAGGGGGGCTTTCTTTGCAACCCTTTAAACTTTCTTACTTCTAGCTGGCAAATTCTTATGGATCATCTTATCGCACTTAGACTTGGATTTGCACGTCTGGGACAGATATAAATTCCTAGTAGCAAATTTATCAGCATTTAGACAAACTACTACAGTTACTGATTTCTTCCCCTAGTAAAGATACTTGGGTTTCCTATTAATTCATTTTTATCTTTTTTTTTTTCTGAGGTGGAATCGAACGTAATGGTGCATAGCATATAGGCCAGAAGCAACTGCTTTGGGTTTCACAAGGATAGTTGCTTCACTACTCACACTACTATTTAATTTCTCCTTAGGACTTTATACAATTCTTGGAAAACTTCTTTAATTGACTACATTTTCATCTCAAGACAATCAATCTTAATCTCACACAGTGAGTTCTTTCCTTTAAACTTAGTGTTGTTCAATTTTCAAGAGTCTCAGAGCGGGCCAGTACTAAACATCTTTCATGTTAATGATCCTGAGCCTTAACTTCCCCCAAATGTGTATCTTTCCCTTGAAGCGTTCATTCAACATGTTGATTTTCAAAAAATATGTTAAGTTTAGGGGATTTAAATTGTTACAAACCTTGGATTTTCAAACATTTCTTGTATTTTTGAAATTTTAATTTCTAAGATTCAGATATTCCGTTTCAATTGGGACATCAGCGTTCTTTGCAACAAGTATTTGGTTCACTTTTTGAAAAACTCATTTCAAGTTCTAGATTTCTGTGTTTGTTTGCATTAGTCGCAATTGAACAAGCTCAACACTTGATATGCACAACCAATATCATAGTGAGCACAACAGAACAAATATCTTTGGAAATAGATTCAGCAAGTAAACACTCATTTTGGATCAAGAGATTTTTATTCTCTATTTCCAAACACTTTTTATCAATCACACATTGATCATACTCTTTGTCCAGTTCGTCAAAAAATTTCATGTATTCTGACACTTCTTTGAAAAGATTATCTTCTATACCTTTAACATGAGTTTTGAGTTTTTCATAAAAAGGAATTATTTGCTCTACAAAACATCTTTTGGTATGTTCAAAACGCCACTCCCCATCTGTTAAACATGTGGGTTTTGTTCTGAATTTGATAACCTCATCAAACTCTGGAAAACATGATTTTAATGTTTTTAAATGAGAATTAACTTGACTCTTAGCTGGACGAGTATGAACAAACTGTTGAGCAGGTTTTGACTGGTTACTAGCAACTTCATTAGCTGGTAACCAATAAGCCTGTTCTCTAGTCAACTCCTTTTGAGGTACAAATGTATCATACAAGTTGTTCAACTTAGCATAGTTTATGGGCAAAGATATTATTGGACACTCTGGGTCTTTCATCTTTTCTAATATCTTAGTTCTACTGACTTCAGCGTGAACTAAAGTGTCTTCATTATCATGGACCCTATGGGGGGTATGCAAAGGATTTATAACTATGTCACCACGAACAGGCAAGCCGACTAGCTGAGCTGTTATAAGATACTTGGGTTACTAATGACCTAAACATTTTGTGTAAGACCCTTGAAGCAAAAGTTGGTCTTTTCAGATAGCATAGGGAACAGATTAAACGAGGTTTACCATATGATTGCAAAATTCTGTTTATCAACCTTGTTACATGTCTTAACCAAACTAATCCTCATAATAACTATCCCTCATGAGCCTTAAATTTATCAATTTTTAACTATTTCATTACATTTTTTAAAGACTTTGTTAGAACTCAACGCGTTATGAAAGATTTGTTGTTTTAAAGACACAAAATGCACTTCACATGTCAGCATTATGTTGTTACTGTTTAGTAACAAGTTGTTCATAAATCCTTGTATAACTACTTTGTTCTAGATTTTGCGAACTTGGTTTTGTATCTCTCAAGCCCAGCTTTTAAGAAACCATTTAGCCAAGAGGCTTTGTTTTCTATTAGGAGTTCCATGATAAAGCCCTCTAGTTTTAACTCATATCATCAAGAATGGAAATCATAGAAATTTTAATCAGATAGCATAGGAGATCCCTCAGATGGAACATTTACGACTCGGTGTTTTGATTGATTATTGATGATATGGAATGATGTTATCAAATCATCCGATATCCGAATCAACATCGGAGTCTATTGTTCTTCCTGGTGCAATCACTTGTGTTACCTTGATGATGTCAATATTTCAAAGGTGATTTACTATGAGTGTGTACCTCTTAGTGAAAATCAGTGTCGTTAGCGGTGCCTTCTCAGTAGAGTAAAGTCAGATTGTGCCATGAATGCTACAGCCGTATGAGGTTGCTTCGCTACATCAGAATCTAAGCATCCTTATGGCTTACTAAATTTGAGTGGTAGTGATGGCCAATGGTTCAACATAAGGTGTTGTACACTCCACATCTGCCAAAAAAGCTTCAGCCTCTGCATCCAGGAATACGCATTTCTTTTATGCGTTCCATAAGCCAATGCCTTGCTTTGACCACTGGAGTCTTTTTCCGTTTCTTCATCTTGCATTCCCTGTGCTTATATGTCCTTGACCACGTGCATTTTACATGTCACCAACGTTTCCTTGAATCCAGTGGCAATCTATTTAACCTTTGTTCCTGGAGCACATCGTTGAACACTCCTCGGTTGTAATCTGATCGGCTATGAATATTAGCTTGGTCCATTGGATTAGTAAAGGTTCTGAGCTGGTTGTTGGTAGAAGGAAACTGTTTTTGAAACCCACTAAGTAAGTTCACAATCTGGTTCATCGTTGCTAGCATAGCATCATTGGTTGACTGAGGAGATTATGGAGGGACAGAAGGTGAGTACTGTTGTGAGGAGGTATGTGAACTTGTCTTTGTTGCCTGAGCCATATAAGCAAGTGGATCAGTGTTCCCTGAAGATTGGATCATCTTGCTAAGCAGTCTTCATGGCATGTTGGTTCAATAAGCTCTTCAAGTGAATGTATAGATTGACATAGCTCAAATTTGATATGTCCTGACTGCTCTTCACACGAGTAACATACTTGCTCCAATACGAAGGTAGGTTGTTGAGAAACTTGGTATTCCTCTGATGAGCTAGGATTTGTATTTTAGTGATCTTCATGTCATTGATCAGCTTGTGGAATCGAACAAAGTAGTCGTGAATCGATTCATTTCCATTAGCTCGGAACCTTTTCATATTGATCAAACAAGATCTCCTTCTTTATTTGTTCAGTGATACCCTATCCTTGCATAAGTAGCTCTACATTCTCCCCATATTTCTTGTGCTGTGTCTTCAGTTTGAATTCAGCTTGTTAATATGTGTCTTGGGACCCTTGACTGAGGATGTTATATAGCTTGAATAACAACAAGCTCTTTTATGTTTCCAGCCTCTGTGAAATCATCATTCACTCTTTTTTCTGATTACCTGAGTTTTGTTGTTCACTTCTCCCGAAGTGTCTGTAGTTGTTGGATGTGGATTAGGTCCATTTTTGATGGAATTCCAAATTAACTTCCCATTATGTTTTCCACGAATGTACCTCTATATGCGTATTTTCCACAAATCAAAGTCACTTTCTTCCAACATTAGAGGACGGTTATCCGTACCTGCTGCAATTGATTTTTTATCCGTTGTTGACATTGTGAGGTTACGGATCTTGATTGTTGATTGGTGTTGATTATGTGTATCCTTTGATTGAAAACAATGAATATTCACTGGGATTTTACAATCATTGATTAAAACCGAGAAAAGAATCGTATCTTTCGCGGATTTCACAAAAACAAGAAAACAACAGTACAAACAATAATGAATTGATCTTGTAAATTCCCAAAGATTTCTCGACGTAGAAGGAAGAAGAACATAGGAATATAATTTCCAAAATTATAAGATTTATATCCCTTTACTTTTAGGAACCAAATATTTACTCCAAAACTTAACCGCTAAAGATACAATCAAATCCTTTGATTTAGTAAAAAATAATTTACTTCCCAACAATATAGATCTATTCCTCTTTTACACTTTTTTTTCTTAAAAAAAACAACCGAAAGTTTTTAAAAAAATAAGTCGAAACCTTTGTTTTTTTTTTAAATCAACCGAAAGTTTTTTGCTTATATCCGAAAGAGCAGATTCCGAACAACCAATATACATCGAGACATCGAATAGGAAAAATCAGGTATCCTTACTAACAAAGTACGATGAAGGGATGCTAAGCTTAGACTTAGGAAATCCAAACAAACAACCGAGCAAACAAGCAACCTCTATAATAGCAATACTAGGTATCTGCAAATACTAGATAGCAGGGAAACTTACTATCTATACAACTCAGCTTAACATATCCTCTAATTAGGGTAAGAGAATAATTCTCTACCCATACTACCATCCTTATCATGAATACACATATCAATAAAAAAACATTTACACTACCATCTTACAACCAAACACAAATAAATGCAATCATGGTCACAAGTCTACGTGTGTGATGCCTTTATAATTATGTTGGCCACCATAATTATAAGTGCCTCCTTTCACACGTGTACTTACTTCCAAGATTACCCATATCAATCATAATTCACATATAAGCACATATACCACATTGCACATCTTAAACCACTCCAACTTAACACATAAAATATGCTCCATCAAATAACTACATACTTATATCAAATTGAAATCGAAATGACATAAAGGAACGAAAGTCTCGCAACGACTTCCAAAATACAAAATATCTGAAAGAAATAATCAATAACAACATGACGAGGTAAAGGACGGGATAAACTTATGCTGGGCCTCGCTTGGGTTTGACTTTGCCTCCGCAAGAATCACCCGACTCCGCGGGTCCAGCCCTATTACGCACATCCGACAAACGATCAACTATCCTATCTCCTTCGGTTCCACAAGAGGCTCCTTATAACGCTTAAGTCCAGTTGGGAAAACGGTTCCCCAACGAGACTTCTTACGGGTGGGGGAAAACATAACTAAAATACTAAGAAAGTAATACATATCATATCGGATAGTGGTAGGCAAAATAACTAAAATGACAACTTAGCAAAATATAAAATATATAAGCTATGCAAAAAAATAGAGGGGAAGCATAGCAGTTATAGCATTAAACACTTAAGCCCTAAATGCATCTACATGAAGGACCCCTAGGTTATAGTCTAGGCTCAACCACCTACTTCTCTATAACCAAAGGCTCTGATACCAATCTGTCACACCCCGCCAAGGCGGAAACACGAGGCGTAACGAGAATAGATATCATCACAACACAATGGTGTCTATATAGAGAAACTAATATGCATGAAATAAACAAAACATAGACATAAAGTGTCATGAAAATACCCAAAACAAATCGATAAATTCAAAGGCGTCTTATATTGAAGAAAAGGAGGTTCTCGCCAATATAGAGACATTCAACACCTAAGCAATTCAATAACCAAACATTTAATCATCCAAATAATGCAAAACATAAACTAAGGGAGAAACTCCGCAATGCAACCTAAGGTCTCTCTCTAGCCACTTCTCTCTAATTTATTTCCATGATGCTCACCTGAAAATGATGCTTAAATGTCAACATAATATTGGTGAGAGTCATAGGTTTAAGACAAGTCAATAACTCGCTTTGTAATTACTGTGATAAATAAAACATAGCATAGCAGGACATACAACGAACTATCATACAAGCTAACATGCAATCACATCAAACCATGTTGAGACGGTCACACTCAACATCACAAACAAGGGAACGGAACGTGTCCTATGATCCACAAACAACATATTCATAGAGAGGAATGATGTCCCCAATTCCAGACTCTTGGTACCGTATCCACACAATATCACAAGGAGTTGATCACCTCTAAGGATCTTACCCACAAAGTAGGCGAAGACTTTCCAACAACATACACATGCAATGAGACGGTCACGCTCAAGCACAACAAACAAGGGAACGGAACGTGTCCCACGATCCATATCACAATAGCAAGTAGCACATAACATACAATAGTCACGTATAGTCCATGCCTCATTTAAATCACATTATCACAGTAACTAAAACATTTAATACTCATAGCATCATTTTCACCCCAAGAAAACATAAGAAAAAGGGGCTATGAAACTCACCTGATTGCTTTGCAGCTTCCACAAACACTAGCACAAATCTAAACAACAAAACAACACGTGTTACACGCTACTAAGCCAAAAGCTTAAGCACATGTAACAATCATATGATGGATGTCTAAGGTGTTTAATTACCCTCATGGGTCACCCCGACACCATGCCCGTCATTAACTAATTCGTTTACACACTTTTTCAAAGTTCTACCATTTACCCGAAAATGCAGAATTTTAGTGTCACTTTACCATTTTCTAAACCACACCTACTGACCTTTATAAATTTTACCAAAACTCACATGTTAAATACCATGATCTACCAGATCCAAAATTTCCACTAAATTATTTCACTATGAAGTACCCCAAATAAAATCAAACATTTAACGTACCATCTGATCGCACACTAAACAGTTTGGACCTAAAAACCATACTTAGACTCTGATTTAGAAGCTCTTCTTTGGGGGATTTCTAATAAACACAGAGAACTAAACTCATGTAGATTGTCTAGTCCTAATTCAAATTTTAAGTGGGGGTTTTATACCTCGTAATCTGACTTAAATCTGACCCGAATTTACTACTTTGACACTTTTCTCGTACCAACATTTTGAATGACTTTCCCGACCTTAAAAACTTCGAGGCGCAGATGTTTTTGAAACTAGACACTCCTGAGCTGACACCATCAGCACCCGGAAACTTAACAAAGCTTATTCCATCATTGAGATATCAGTCGAACAACACATCCCTAAATTCTGCCCTAATCTAAATCATGTTTTAACGCGATCTAAACCCTAACGAATACACCCATATGATCCTAATTAAACCCTAATTATTGCAATATGATTAAACATCATTAATTTACAGATTTTATAAAACTCTAATTCCATCATAATAATTACTACATGATTAAAGATTAATAATTAACAAAAGATTAATTAAAACATACCTAAACCTTGATTTCTCTTCACAAGAACAAAACCCTAATTTTTCTTCTTCTTTTTCTTCTTGTGGTCGACCGAACCTTCAATAGGCAGGAGGAAATTTTGTTTTTGTTTTCTTTTATTTTATATATATAGTGTAGATAATTTCCTAATTAGAGTTGTAGTAGGATTGGGCTTTATTTTTTTTTTCTTTTTTTTCTTTCCTAGCCGGCCTACACCCTATTTATATATATATATATACTACTACACCCTATTTATATATATTTTTTATTTTTATTTATTTATTTATTAATTACATATTTACTAACATTACCCTAAGTTTTTATAAAAATCTAAGCTTATTTGCGCATAACTTTTCGCGTAAATACAATTTGCTAGACTTTTAAAATAAAATACTTTTCATTTTCATTAAACCTAACTTTCCAAAAATAGAAATTTACATTTCTTTCTTATTCCAACTATTAAAACCCATAAAATTCTAATATTACTATCACATAATTACATATACGTAATAATACATACACGATAAATCACGAAAACGTTTAAATCACCAAAATTATTTCCTTGTCACCAAAAGTGAACGAAAGGAATTCAACCAAATTCTCCACCATTCCAATCTCATTGAGATGATCACACTCAATAGATTGATTATCAATTCCCACATAAACACATATAAACACGCATAAAATCATATAATCACATACACCATACCTTACAACAGATACATAAGTCAACGCTAACAGTTTGACTAACCGGCTCAAGTCATGGTTGTCACAGTGAACGATTCGAAGCTTATTCTTGAGTTCATATATTGTTATCAAAAGATCTTGATTCTAAGCATTCACATTAGCATAAGCATATGTCTTTTCATTAACATGTTCAATCTACTCATCAAGCTCTTTTTGATGTTGAGTCTGTGTTGCTTTTAGTCAATTGAAAAGCTTTTGATATTCAAGTTTGATATTTTCTCTTTCTTTAACAACAGAATCCACTTGAGTTTTTAGCAACACGTTCTCATCATTTATTGTTGACAATTTTGACTTCCAAGAGACGTCACAAGCCATTTTCTCTTTTTGATGTTGTAACTTTAGTTCAAAATCAATACTTTGAGCTTGTGATCGCTTAAAATCATTTTCAAGAATTTTGATTCTCTTGAGTAAATTGGCTTGGATATCTTTGGAGTCACTTGAACTTTTCTCAACTTCAGCTTTTAACAACTCATTTTTCTGTTTTTCAACAGAAATCTTCACACAATTTTGAATTTCACTTGTCAAAGATACTTCAAAAAGTCGATCGATTTCTTTTTGAAGAATATGTTCTTTTGAAGATTTTTCGTCAACTTTATGTTCTATTGATTCAAAAATATTTAACATTTCCTGTACTTTGTCAATGAGTTCTTCTTTAAGTTCTTTCAAATTCTTTGATAAAGAAGCAAACATCGGAATTACATCAGTTTTATAAAACTCTCTTAAAGAATTTTGACTGTCAGACATCCATCTTCGTTGTCGGTCTTCTAAAAGAGTGTTATCAATCCTTGTTCGTAAACCATTAATTGCCACACCCAGTGTGTCAAATATTTTTAACAATTTACTCTCTTTTGGCATTTTTGGAATTGGTAAATTCGATGTGACTTCTTATGATTCAGAACCATTATTTGAAGTAAAAGGAATTGAAAAATATGTTTGTTCCACAGAAAAGTCTTGTTGAGGAACAAATGTTTCATAAAGCGCATTTAATTTTGCATAGTTAATTTGAACCATTTTGTTTCTCATTTTCAATCGACTTTCTTCTGCATCTTCTAAAGTTTCCTCAGAATCAGGTGAATCAATTATTAATTTAGCACTATGAAGCTTTTCACCATCATACATTTTTTGTTGTGCTGCAATGGCCTTCTTGAGACGTTCAGGATTCTTGTAACCCAACCCCGCTTTAAGAAAAGGATCATAAATTTATTTGGTGTATTCCCAAGTATGTGAATTGTTTGAAGTAATTGACCCATTTTATAAACAATTCAATCATGAGAACTCAATTTTTCTTCGAGATCACAAATATCTTCAAGATACCGATTTTCTCATTCTATAAAGGCCTTTTTAGCTAACCGAGTTTCATGTTGAATTGTTGTCTTTTCATTTTTAATTTTGAAAAAATTCTCTCAATGGTGTTCTTATCATCCCATAATTCACGTTCCAACTCTTTACATGTTTGTTTATGTTTTGAACATTGAATTTTTTTGGACTCAAACATTTTGACCCGATCCTTACACGTCTTAAGCTCCTTTTATAGCAACATTTTTTTGCTTTTTAAGCTCATTGTTTAATCGATTTTGATTTTCAGCTTCTTTTTGAACATTATATGCTAGCATTTGAATCTCATGATATTCGTCATGAGCATTTGAATCATGTTTAGATGTGCTAACATTATTTTCCACATAAGGATCATCAAATATGATATTAGAATCAATTTGATCATCATCAGATGTTTGAATAATAGTTTTACATTTCATATGACTCACTTGTTCATGAACTTTGGATGAAGCATTTACCTCACTGATAGCCTTTGCATCATATGATGGCACAATCTTAGCATTACCATCATCCGGTTGAATTTAAGCCATCAACATGACAGCTGCAGTTAACTCTTCCATTATTTTTTCTCCATATGAAGTGTCAAGCATGAAGTCATTTTCTCCGTTGTTGAGGTTGCTTTCGGCTTCAACTTTCATAGCTAACAACATTTGTTCTCTGAAGTACTTTGCATCACGAACTCTTGGTTTCTGACAATCACGAGCATAGTGGCTTTTTTCATTGCAGTTATAACACTGAACATTTGCCTTTCCTGGAGTTGACTTAGTTTGTGGAACATGCTGAACAATCTGATTGTTGTCAACATTTCTATTTCTTGCATTAAACGCTTGATTCCTGTTTTGTCTCCTTGCATTCCTGTTACCATTTCCTCCATAACTTGTATTCTTGGTTTGTATGTCAACTCTACCATCCTGAACCACAGCTTGATTCCTTGTGTTTGATGAAGTACGAAGACAATTATTGGTAGGTATGGAGAACTTCTGAGTGATTGCTCGAGCTAATAACATCATGGCAGTTGTAAGCTTATCTTCTTGAGAACCCCCTTGTAACTCCCCTTGATATTCATCTTCATAATCAACAACTGATGAAGGATGTATGACATAGTATGGTTGTGGTGAATAAGAAAAATTTGCATGAGATTGTGATGAAGAAGCATTTGAATGAGCAAGAAGGGCTAATGGATCATGACTCTTGGCAACTTTCTTTGCTTTGGATGCGAGAACATGTGGTTTGAATTGTACTAAAGAATCATACAACACGTCATATGAAATTGTATCTCCAGTTTGATAGTAACAAACCATGGTAACATATTTGCTCCATTCTGGTTGCAAATAATTGAGAAACTTGGTATTGATTGACACTGGAATTGGATGAACATTATTATGATTCATAATATTCACAAGCGTTGTCAACCGGGAAACTAATGCTTTCTTCTAAGTTTATGATAAACTTAGAAATCTTAAGAATCAGATTCCGTATTTGGAATAGAGTAATTCGGGGACCCGGAAAGGAAAAACGATCAGCTTGACTTAAAAACAGTTGGAGGAAATTTGATCAGGATATTGGATAAGATTGGGCTGGAATGAAGAGCTGGTCAATTCCACTTAGCTATTCTTCATCAAATCCAAAAGATAGATAATTAGAATCGAAGGAAAGGGCTCAAAAGGCTTAAATCTACATGGGCGGTAGATGGGATGAGAATTTGGTTTTTCATGGTATCATAAACAAAAGGCGTAATATTCAACATATTAGGGTGGTTTATGGTTGATGGTAAATTGATTGAAAACCGAATGATGTCAAAGAAAGAGTTCTTCGATCCATTTGCAGTCGTTTTGGTAAGAGGACAAACCTACTGCTTCTATTTAGTCTGACTTTACCTTCCTAATCAGATTTCTCATGAGCAAAAGTGATCATATGGAGAGGGAGGTTTCTAATGATGAAATTAAGAAATCGGTTTGTGATATGTTGTTCAAACAATAGTACCGACAAAGCCCCCGTGGTCGGATGGGTTTTTTCAGGACACTTTTGGCATCTTGTGGATAGGGATGTTTGTGAAGCGGTGAGGTATTTTTTTAAATTTTCTGATTTACCCAAAGGGTGTAATTCATCTTTCATTGCCCTTAATTCGAAAATTAAGCGGCATGCTAATCTAGTTAAGGATTTAGGACGATTAGCCTCATTGGTATAGCCATATATTAAATCATTGCTTAGATTTTAACTAATCGTCTTGTTGATGTCTTGGGGTCGAATTATTAATCGAGGTTCATCGGCTTTCATTAAAAATAGCGCCAAATTCTGATGGGCCTTTTATTTTATTGAGTCTTGTTTGGTGTAAGAAGAAGAAAAAACAACTCTTCTTTTCAAAGTGGACTTTTGAAAAAAGCATATGATCGGTAAGGTGGGATTTTCTTGATGATGTTTTAGGCAAGTTTGGGTTTGGGGTAATTGGGGAAAATGGAGTCAAGGTTGTCTTCATCTTCGAAAGGGTCTATCATTATCAATGGTAGTCAAACGACTACGAGTTTCAATTTGGTAGAGTCTTAAACAAGGTGATCGTTATCTCCTTTTTCTATTCTTATTAATCATGAAAGTTTCCATATTTCATTTCAAAGATGGTTGAATGTCGGGTATGTCCATGGGTATCGAAGTTGGTGGTTTGGTTAATCTTTCGCAAATGTTCTATGCGGGATGATGCGGTTTTTATCAGGTGAATGGTGCGAATAGTATATAACTTCTCTTATCCATGTTCTTGATTGTTTTATAAGTTTTCAGGTTTAAAAATCAATATGTGCAAAAGCAAAATCATGGCATTGAAGTTGATAATGTAAGTCTCTCGAGCGGGAACCAAATGCGGATGTTTGTTTTTTAAAGCTCTTATTTATTTCTTGGTTCTTATTGTTGGAGGGACATGAATTAAAATTCAATCAGGAAGGACATTATGTTAGAATTAGAAGACGTCTATCAAGATGGAAGATGAAATTGTTATCGATTGTGAGGGAGGCTAATGTTAATCAAATCGGTACTATGGCTCTGATTGCCTATTTCTTCACATGTCAAATGTTTAAAGTTTCACTGCAGTGTCATTCAAATTCTGGAAATCTCTTCGAAGTAAATTCTTCATATGGTCATGAGAGTTCGGGTAAAAAGCTTCGTGGGTTAAATGTAGATGGCTTTGCTCTTAAAGATAACGGTGTGGTATAGGTATTTTTTAAGTCTTTATGCTCTTAATTAGAGGATTTGATACTTTTAAATGGTGTTTGGAGATTTTTAGCCCAGGAGCCTACGCTTTGGTCTCGTGTTATCAAGGATATACACGGAGCCATGGGAAAGGATTGATGAGATTATCGGGTAAGGAAGTAATTCATGTTGGATTAATTATTATTAAAGTGGTTAGGAAGGCTTGAGGAAAAGGGTATAACATGCTTTTGTTCATGATGAAGAAACTTGGGAATGGCCTTTGACTTTTATTCTGGGATGAAGGGTTGGTCTGTGATGGTTAGGGGGCAAGCTTAGAATAGATTCTAGAGCGTTTGCTCTCGAAAACAACAAACAAATTACAGTAGGTCAAAGACTTGAGCATCATTAGTCTTTACCATTCGGTTCGTAGACATCCGAGAGGAGGGCTGGAACTCACTCAAGTTGAAGGTTAGCGAAGTGATTAACCCCTGTGCGTGCTTACTCAGTCTCCTGGATTCATGGTCTTGGACATAGAAACATTCTCTGGTGGTTATACCGTGCTTCCGTCAAGGAAAACATGAATAGATTTGCGCATTACTTCCGAAAAGTGATCTAAAGATAGGTGGATTCGATATGTGCCCCAACAAGTGAACCTTCGCGGGAAGGTAATGACGAACTCCTTACCTACTAGATTTAACATTTTCCAGAAAGTGGCTATTGATATTGAGTCCTCTTTCTTGTGGAATTGTGATTTCGGGAATTGAAACCATATATCATTTGGTATCTTCGCTTGTAACACGGCAAAGAAAAGATTTCTAATTAATAAATCGGTTGAGTGGGATCGTGCTTTTATGGATATAACTCTTACGGAGAATGGAGGTCTTGGATCGATAATGTAAAACTGCCGAAGAAGAATAAAAGCATGTTCCAAGGTATTTATTTTGTGATGTGGTGGCTTCTATGGAATTTTCGTAATAAGAAGATGTTCGAGGCCAAGCCCAAATCTAAGGAGACGTTTTTTGATGAGATTATTTGTAGTTCTTATTACTGGTGTCGGTATAGATGCAATACTTTGTTTAGCTGGGACGATTGGTATAAAAACCCGTCTCTTATTTCTTTGTAATTTCTAGCTCCTTGCTAGTTTTTCTTATAAAAGTCGCCGTTCAAAAAAAAAAAATTCATAATTGATTTGAACCATTTTGTTTCTCATCTTCAATCAACTTTCTGATGCATCCTCTAAAGTTTCCTCTGAATCAGGTGAATCAATTGTTAATTTAGCACTATAAATCCTTTCACCATCATACATTTTTGGTTGTGCTGCAATGGTCTTCTTGAGACGTTCAGGATTCTTGTAACCTAACCCAGCTTTAAGAAAAGGATCATAACTTTATTTGGTTCTTTTCCAAGCATGTGAATTGTTTGAAGCGATTGACCCATTTTATAAACAATTCGATCATGAGAACTCAGTTTCTCTTCGAGGTCAAATAATATCTTCAGATCACGATTTTCGTTGTTTAAAAAGCCTTTTTAGCTAACTGAGTTTCCATTGTTGAATGATGTATTTTTCATTTTTCAATTTTTGAAAAAATCTCTTTGAAATTTTATCTTTTTCTTTAAAGAATCTCCTCATGGTGTCCTTATCATCTTTGTTAATTCACGTTCAATCTCTTCAATGTTTCTGTATATTTTGAACATTTAATTGTTTTTTACTCAAACATTTTGACCCGATCCTTACACGTCTCAAGCTCCTTTTGTAGCAACTTATTTTGCTTACTAAGCTCATTGTTTAGTCGTTTTTTATTTGCAGCTTCTCTTTGAACATTGTATGCTAGAATTTGAATTTCATGATATGGATCATGAGCATTTGAATTGTGTTCAGATGCTGCCACATTATGTTCCTATAAGGATCAATCCAAAAATGATATTAGAATCAATTTGATCATTCATAGATGTTTGAATAGTGTTTTACGTTTCACAGTCTCACTTGTTCTATGAACCTCAGATGAAAGAAATTTACTCTCACTAACTAAAAACCTTTCATCATATGGAGGCTTAGTATCTGCTATTACCATAGGCTGCGTTGGAAAAAAAATAAAATTCGATAGCCATCAATATGACTGCATCAGTTAACTCTTCCATTGTTTCTTCTCCATAAGAAGTGTCAAGCATGAAATCATTTTCTTCGTTGTTGAGGATGCTTTCGGCTTCATCTTTAATAGCTAACAACATTTGTTCTCTAAAGTACTTTGCATCACGAACTCTTTGCGTTTTGACATTTCACGAGCACATGTCCATTTTTCATTGCAGTATACACTGACATTTTCCTTTCCCGAAATTTTGACTCAGTTCGTGTGGTGGAACACGCTGAACATTCTTATGATAGTCATCATGTCCATTTCCTGCATTAAACGCTTGATTCCTGTTTTGTCTCCCTGCATTCTTGTTATCATTTCCACCATAACCTGCATTCTTGGTTTGTATATGTCAACTCGACCATATGAACCACAAGCTTTGATTTTAGTGTTTTGAAGAAGTACGATGAGATTCTTGGTAGCGTAGAGACTTCTTGAGTGATTGTCGAGCTAATAAACATCATGACAGTTATAAGCTTGTTTCTTGAGAACCCCCTTGACTCCCCCGTTGATATTAATCTTCATGACTAACAAACTGGTGAAGGATGTGTGGACTTAGTCATGGTTGTGGTTGAACTAAGAAGAATTTGCATGAGATTGTGCCCCCCTAAGAAGGAATTTGATTTGAAACAGAAGGGCTAATGGATCATGATTCTTGGTCCGCTTCTCTTTGCTTTTGGATGCTAGAAATGCGAGTTCGAATGTAACTAAGAATCATTACAACATATTCATATGAACTGGGTATCTCCAGTTTGATTGTGACGAACCATGGTGACATATTTGCTCCACTCGGGTTGCAAACAATTGAGAAACTTGGTGTTGATTGACATTGGAATAGGACGAACATTATTACGATCCATAATATTCACAAGCATTGTCAACCTTTCATAGACTAATTCTAACAATTCTCTTTCTTTTGCTGCAAACTTGTCAAACTCATCCATGAGACGTAAGTGTCTCACATGGCTAGTAACATCAGAACCAAACATCAGCCTTTTAATTTGTTCCTATATTTCCTTAGCATTTTAAATGCATCTACTGAATTGTATATATCATTTGGTATTGCTTGAAGAAGATAATTCATGACTTTCACATCAGCAATGTAGTGCTTCTTGTTACCCTCAGTCATTTTTGACAATGGTTCAAGTATTTGTTTCTCAGTGTCGTCTGGATTAGGAATCATTGGCCTCACATAAGGTCCATTTTTAATTGAGTTCCACATCCGCTTCACTTCTTCAAGTTTATTATCCAAAAACCTTTTGAATTTTATAGCATCATTTATCCCATGTAATTAACTCATTTTGTATAATTATTGCAAAGAATTGTTACTTAATCATTTGTATTTGAGAATTGCAGTAATTATAGAGTACTTGGTGAAGTTATGCTAAAAGGCACGCATTTTGGAGCATAAATGAAGAGTTTGAGAAAGTCTATTGATCTGACATCAAATACGCCGTATTATTCTAGACCTATATGACTTATCCATGACTTTGACGAATCAAAAGACCATTGCCTGACTTTGAAGAATACGCCAACGATACGCCGTATATAATACTTTGGTCAACGAAGAAGAATCAACTAGTTTTACCTTAATACGCCGTATCCATCAAGAAGATACGGCGTATCCGTGCCTACACTTCACAAATAACCACGAAGGATTGACCAATACGCCGTATTCACAGTATAGTAATAAAATATTCTGGAAGATATCAAACGTGGTCCTTACTCTAAGAAATCCTCAATACGCCGTATCCCACATTGCTCGATACGGCGTATCGACGAGTTTCCAGACTCTGTAAATAGACGATCCTAAACTCAGTTTTAGGTATGAAGTGAATCCCTAAACCAATCAAGTTGCGACCAAAGACGAATAAAGGAGTTCTAGAAGGTCAAGAAAGAGCCTCAAGCTCATAGAAAAACTCTATGTAATCGTCGCGCAACTCCGCGTTCGATTATGTTACTAATTTTAATCGTTCATATAGTCACACGTGTCTATTTTACAATGACTATTCACTGATACTTAGGTATCAACCATTATATGAAGACTAATGTTTGGTTTGTTTATCTTGATAGTGCTTAATTTCTATCGTTGATTGTTATTTATGCTTGTACTTAATTATAATTCGTTTACCGTGCTTAAGCGTATCGACCTATCATTCAAACCCTTGGGTGGTCAGCAAGTCTACATATTTAATGCGCTGTAACTTTCGGGTGTTGTTTGGAGTAGGCTAAGAGTCATGATAGCTCTCCAAATTGCAATTTATATATCAAGAATCAATAGATCAAGCGACAATATTGACCTATCATTACCATTAGTTTTTATAGTGAGCTTAGTTTCAGCCATAATGGGGGTGATCTGCTATCAACGAGTACTACTTCTTATTCCATTGGTAAAGGACTCGGACCAGCGACTCCTAGTATATAAAGAGTACGTTAGAGCATTAAGTGAGTAAAGTCTCAATGATCTAGGATTGGTAAGCGCAGTCATCTATTAATCTCTAAGATAGATTATAAATCAACAAATTGCTTGCACTTTATGTGGATGCGACTCATTGTTACATAATGGCCTTTATCTAGGTCTTAGGAAGAAAGTACTTCTAAGTCTAGAAAATTTGCTCCCTTCGAAAGATAAAGACAATTCATATCACTAATAAACAACCTGCGATTTATCGATTATTCATGGTTGAATATTGGTTTTCCTTTCATTAGTTCTCTGACCGCTTCTCTATCGTTTGTTTGTTCTTTATAGTACCTATCTCCCACACTCCACCCCCGCACGTACAATAATATAAAGTCTTATGTACCAAAATGGTTTAAGTCAGTTCTCAGTTCTTGGTATCTTCTCAAGCAAGCGTTTCTCTTCCGTCAGTCATATATCTGCTATTGCGTGTACTAATCCGTCTTCTTCTCACTTCACCCCAATTCCTATAGGGACTGCGATATGTAAATCCTCTACCAACCGTCCACCATAATCTAAACGATTCCGTGTTAATGTATAGTGTTTCGTACTCCCCCTAATATTTACTTTCTTGTGTGTGTTTATTGCTTTAACTTTTCCATCAAAACTTTAGGTTAATAACTAAACCTCGTGCCATACTCTCGCTGAACTCCCCTATTTGCATCTAGTTTAGTTTACTTAGATAACTAAATACTAGATCAGAATTAGGAATAAACGCCTCAAGCTCTTAGTGATCGACACCCAACTTCCACAGATAACCTATCTGACCGGGTACACTGCCTGTTAAAGTGTTGTTTTTAGGTATAGTCGGCATAAAATAAATAGTAAAACTTGATACTTAAATGACACCTACACAATGACACATCACCATGGAATATAATTCCCTCTCTCAATGCTTTGAAGTCTTGTCATTAGCTCTCGAAATCTGTTAGAGTTTTAGTTGATTTAAAGTAGACATGTTGTATCAAATGATTACAAATGCAACTTGCAATCTTGGATCGTTTTGGAGATAAAGTTTGAAATCGTGAAGTTAACGAGCAATTACAACCTTGTCTTTTATTACAATGAAGTAACCTTGAAGAAACTAAACCTCGATTTGTTACGAGAGTCTAAGTAACACTTAAGCCTTGTTACGAAAGCTTAATTTTCCAAAATTAGAAGATACGAAACCTCTTAAACTGTGTTACGAAACTGAAAGTATGAGATACGAAACCAACCAACTGTGTTACGAAACTGAAACTGTGAAATAGTGTTATGAAACCCACCAACTGTGTTACGAAACCTTTGAAACTGTATTACGAAACCCAGTGACTGTGTTACAAAACCTCTGAAGCAATTTATGAAACCCCAAAACTGTGTTACGAAACCTCTTCCAATGAGATACAAAACCTTCTAATATGAAAACAATGTTACGAAACCTCTTCCAGTGAGATACAAAACCTTCCAATATGAAAACAATGTTACGAAACCAAGTTATACGAAACCTCAAACTGTAATACGAAACCTTCGTTACGAAACCCTTAGTTAATAACCTGTGATACGAAACTTCACATACAAAACCTGTGATACGTAAGCTGGAAGTACGAAACCAAAACCAAGTATTTGATACGAAACCTCTTGTTTACGAAACTACACTAATACGAAAGCTTCCACAATCTATGAAACCAAACGGTTATCGAAAGCTTAAATTTCACAAAACCTCCTTTCGTAAATCCCAAATTACCTTTACTTTTGTAAAATCTAAGAAATCCCTTACTTTCGTAAATTCTTAGCTACGAAACCTAGAAAAAAATCTATCAATCTGATTTTAAGCATTTTAAAGTGATAATCTCAATGTTGTCTTTTCCAAATTGATAAAATTATATGTTACGAAAGTTTAACTACGTTACGAAAGCTAAGAAATCACTTACGTATGACAGTTACAAAACTAAAATTACAATACGAAAGCTCAAAACTGAAATACGAAAGCTGTCTTCCCGCCTAAAAAGAGTTACCGAAACCTATTTCTAGCTTATGAAAGCTTATCAAGAACCTTTTAATTTTCTCGATCCAATTTAATCTTAAAACACTGTATTTTTCGTATCTAATATAAAACATACAATTTAAGAATTACGAAAGAATAATTAAGCTTTTTATAAGATAAAAAACTCATCAAATCATAAATCTAATCCTTACGAAACCTACTGTTCATCGATACGAAAGCTTATAGATTAAAATTTCTCATGGTTAAGCTCGATTTGGTTCACGAAACACACACTAGATCTCTCTTGGCGATAGAGACCACTTGTTATATGTCATGTTTGCATAGTAGTAATCATACGAAAGCTTAAAAATAAAGGAGATGAACTAGAGATAATTTTTAATCATTTTCTAAATTTTCATTTCAAAGGGAAAATAAAAATAGGGGGAAAGGGAATTACAAAAAATGTAAAGACTTGTATAAATACCCCTCCTAGATGGGTATTTATACTTGATGACATAAAATAACGTATATTTTATAGCATCATTTATCCCATGTTATTAACCCATTTTGTATAGTTATTGCAAAGAATTGTTACTTAATCGTTTATATTTGATAATTGTAGTAATTATGGAGTACTTGGTGAATATTAGCAAAAGGCACGCATTTTGAAGCTTAAATGAAGATATTATGAAGATTACTATTATAGAGACAAATACGCCGTATCCATAAAGGAAGATACGGCGTATCCGTGCCTGCACTCACCAAAGACCACAAAGGAAAGAAGATCAATACGCCGTATCCAGAAGAAGTCTACGTCATATTTGAAATATAGTATGTGAATAATTTCTGGAATAAATATCAAACGTGTTCCTACTCCTCAGAAACTCCATACCTTATCTAATCCCTTGATTCCGCCGTATCGGAACACTGAACTGTCCAAAACCAATAAATACAAAGGGATATTTGATGACATCAAATAAGATCTATTTTATAGCATCATTTATCCCGTCTTTATTGCTCGTTCCACATTCTTTTATATAAGAATTAATACTTAATTGATTATATTTATTATTTGCAGTAAATATTGAGCATATGGTGAAAGTTAGTGAAAAACCACACATTTTGGAGCCTAAACGATGAATTAAAAAAAATATCGACGAATGAAAGATTTGAATATGTCACAATGTTTTGGCCATAACTTCTTCGTCCGGATTCCGTTTTAGGTAATTCAAAAGGCCACGGAAAGAGAAAAATAAGATCTTTAGTGCATGACAATGTTTTGGCCATAAATACACAATTTGTTCCATGAAAAGAGATTCATTAATCATTCAAATAGTATGAAAAGAAGAAAATAAAAAGAATAGAAGGTTTTGCTAAGCGGGTCTAAGCCATGGAAAAACTTTTGTAATCTTTACACTCCATCATACGCGTTCGGTTAGGATCATGTTTAATCGTTAATCTATGATTTTGTGTATTGTTATAATGACTATCGGCTGATACCTTTAGGTATTAGCCATGTTTATGACAATATAACGTTTTGATTTGTCTTTATATCAATTGTTCTTTATTCGTTGCATGTTGATTATGTTTATCTCTTCGTACCCATTTATGTACTTAATTATGTGTTTTTCCTATCATTCAACTAGATCTAGTCCTACATATTTAATGTGCTGCAACTTCGATGTTGTTTGGGCGTAGGCTAAGAGTCCGGGATAGAAACATATAAATATAGTTTCCTAGATAAATTATAATCAACGGTGTGAGCTTTATGCTGGTTTAGGTTAATTGTGACAGGATTAACTAGCGACAAACCTCGAGTCTAGGGAGAAGATCCGCCTAACTTTGAAATGATATACCACCAACGAATTAATACAATCATTGCACGAATAGACAACCAAGGCATATTATTAGATTAAACTGGCTAATACGTTTTCCTTACGTTTGACCGCTTCTCAATCTTTTGTTAATCACTTGTGTACGTTACTTATCATCACTTTAGAATAATTAGAACTAAACTCGTGCCAGTCTCTCAGGCTGAAAACCCCCCTCTTTGCATTAGTTTAGGTTTAACTAGATTTAATTAGAATTATTAGGTTAAATAAGTACTAAACCTAGGTAAATAAAATACTAGTAGAATTAAGAGTTAACTTCCACTCTCAGTGATCGACACCCTACTTACCACGAAGCTACATCTGACCGGGTACACTGCCCGTTAAAGTGTTGTTTTTAGGTATAGTCGGCATAAAATAAATAGTAAAACTTGATACATAAATAACACCTACACAACGATACATCAAGTTTTTGGCACCGCTACCGGGGAGTGCGATTGTTTAATTTCTTGTTTTTATTGGTATTTTTTTTAGTATAAATTTAGTTTTGTTTTTCTACTGTCTGCTGTTATTTATTGAATACGGCGTATCCATTTTCTTTGGATACAGCGTATTCGACATCAAACATCAATACGGCGTATCTAGTTTACTGAATACGACGTATCGACTGTCTCATACAGCAGCAGTTTTAGTTAGCTTTCTAGTTTAGTTTTCTAGAATAGTTTTACTTCGAATTATGTCTTTTTTTTCAGGTACCGTTTTTAGGGAGCCTCCTTGCCCGTTCGATTACCCTATGAGGAGGTTAACTATGGAAGAAATATTGGCTAAATTCATTGATGAAGGTAGACGTGAACACGAGGAGATGGAGATATTCATTAAAGAATTTAGAACCACCAACAAGCTTTTGTTAAAAACACGAAGCAACTTATTGAGTGAACTGAAAATCAAGGTAAACGAATTGTCAAAGGTTGTGAGTAATGTTTTGATTCCAAAAAACAAAGTCAAAGGAGTGACAACTAGGGGAGGAAAGATGACGTCTGAAGCCACCCGTAGTAAAGAAATTAATGAAACTGGAATCAACAAGAATGAACCTCCCAGATTTGAACAAGATGTGCAGGAAAAGCCGCATGATGATGGTGAGAAAAATAAATCTTCAAGTATTCATGAAAGGACTACTCAACCATTGGTAAAACCACAACAATCATATGTTCCTTTCCCAAACCGGGTGAGAAAAGAAAAAGAAGAAGCACTGCAACGAAATTTTTTGAAGAATCTGAAACAACTCGATATTAATATTCTGTTTATCGAAGCCCTAGTGCAAATACCAAAATACGCTAAAATCTGAAGAGTTTACTAACGAATAAATCAAGACTTGAAGAAGCGTGCATGAAAACAACGAACGAAAGGTGCTCAACTGTCTTGCTCAACGAACTGTCATCAAAAGAAAAAGACCCTAGGAGTTTCACTACCCCTTGTCAAGTATTGAAGAAACATAAGGAAGCAGAAGACTTGGCCGCAGATCACTTATCTAGGTTTAAGAATCCGCATATGGAGGTGTTAACTGAGAAGGAAATTGCTGATAAATTCTCCGACAAGCATTTAATGGCGTTAAAATCCAAGTCTAATAACGATGAACCATGGTATGCGGATTTTGTTAATTATATTATTGGAAAGGTTGTTCTCCCAAATTGGACCTTTGAAAAAAGAAAGAGGTTTTTTTCGCAAGTCAAGACTTACTTCTGGGAGGAACCTTATGCATTTAAACTGTGCGCGGATAATATAATGAGAAGATGTGTGGCTGGAAGCGAAACCCTTGAAATTCTGGCACATTGTCATTCGGGACCTACAGGTGGGCATCATAGTGCTAATATTACCGCAAAGAAGGTTTACGAGTCCGGATTTTATTGGCCTAGTGTCTTTAAGGATGCTAATGAGTACGTAAAACGATGTGATGCATGTTAAAGAGCGGGAAACATATCTTCAAGGAACGAAATGCCTCAAAATAACATTCAGGTATGCGAAGTCTTTGATGTTTGGGGATTAGATTTTTTGGGACCATTTCCCCAATCTAGAGATAATAAATACATATTAGTAGCTGTCAATTACGTGTCTAAATGGGTCGAAGCTCAAGCATTACCTACAAATGACGCGCGTGTTGTGGTTAAGTTTTTAAGAAGTTTATTTGCTAGGTTTAGAGTTCCTAAAGCCTTGATTAGTGATAGAGGGACACATTTTTGTAATTCTCAGCATGAAAAGGCTTTACAAAGATATGGTGTGACACACAAATTATCCACGGCATATCACCCTCAATCTAATGGACAAATTGAAGTTACTAATAAGCCTATTAAGCGAATCCTAGAGAGATCAGTAGGGTACAATCCTAAAGGTTGGTCGGAAAAACTTAACGACGTATGGGCATTTAGGACGGCCTACAAAACACCGACATGGTGTACACCTTTTAGATTAGTTTATGGGAAGGCATGCCATTTACCCGTAGAGATCGAGCATATGGCACATTGGGCATTAAAACAATGTAATATGGATTTTACGCTTGCTAGCGAAAGTCATCTTATGCAGCTTAATAAGTTAGCCGAATTGAGAGATGGTGCTTATGAGAATACTAGAATTTACAAAGAACGGACCAAGAAATGACATGATTTTAGACTTCATGGTGATAAAGATTTTAAGGTAGGAGACAAGGTGCTACTTTATAATTCTCGTTTGAAGATGTACCCTGGAAAACTTAAATCGAAATGGAGCGGTCCAAATATTGTTAAAACGGTGTATCCGATTTGGGCTATAGAAATCACTGATAAGGACGGGTTTAGTTTCAAGGTCAATGGACAACGATTGAAGAAATATTACGGAGGTAACATTGACAAAGAGGATGATGAGGTTATAGAGTTGGAGAATGACGTAACGAGAAGCTGAAGGGAGTCTAACTTAAAGACTCTCACAAAAACAAAAGTGCTTGCCGGGAGACAACCCAGAATGTAATTTCAATTTTTGTCGAGTCTGTCTTCCCAGACTGTCTATACGGCGTATTCAAACCCCATGGATATGACGTATTGACTATTTGGACGTTATCCAGTCTTTATTTTCAGCACAGTCTATACGACGTATTCGTTCAACGAATACAATGTATTTGACACAGGTTTCAATACGGCGTATCTCGAGGTATGGATACGGCGTATCGACTTCCTGTATAGTTTTTAGGTGTTTATTTCGAGTCCAACCAACGAATACACGGAGATAGAATTGCATTTGTTTTCTGAGAATTTATACAGGACCTCGTGAAAGAAATATCGACGAATATTGGTGGAGAATTTACAAATATGGAAATCTTAAAGTGTTGGAGTCTGAAACTTCAAGGCGGCTGTTCAACACAATATTGCTAATAAACTCAACATGGAGAATCTACCGAGCAAATATCAGGGGAGTTTCTCATTCTAATTCTTTTTAATTCTCTTATTTAATGTTTTATCTATACAACGAGGACGTTGTATAATTCAAGTGGGGAGATGGAATTAGAATGTTTACTTGTCTTATTTTTCACAATAAAAAGCTTAAATTATGCTCAAATTTAAAAAAAATTCAAGCATACTTTTGTGAAATTACATGTTACATAACCCGCATACAATAACCCTTGTTACATATTGTGAGGATTTAGCCTTTCCGTTTCCAAATGTTTACCCAAATTCCATAAAATATGAGTGTGTCGGTGATGTAGTAGACTTTAGAACTTGGCTTGGTATATCACTCGAGACCACAATGATAAGTATTATGGATTTAATTGGAGTAACTTGTTTAAATTGGTAAATTTTAGGATTACACCCAAATCGCCTTTACATGTTGCTTATTAACTAACTACACTGGTTAGTTAACCTCTTGTTTAAACCCTTTTCCACTCTCATCTTTAGAGTGATGATCCATTAGAAAAACCCGTAGAGCCAATCCTTTAAGAATTACACTAACTATTTGTTTCGTTACACCCTTACACCTTAACTTACCCTGTTAGATTAAGTTTAATTTACAGTTGCTAGTTTCTTAAAGTGTAAAGTTTGTATTTCCCGAGTCTTGTGTCATTTTCTATCTTTGGTACGGTTGGAAATTTGCACATTGCAAATGGGAATGTATATTAGTAGGCAAAACTCATGTGATTTTACTACCGTCACAATTATTGGTGAATCCGAAGAACGAAGGAACTAACGAAGGAAATATCCGGAATTATTATGATCGTGAAGATGGTGAAACTACACCGAGATTTGAAGAATAGTTAGCAAAAAAAATCGAAAAAAATGGAAAAATACAAAAAGAGAAAGAAAGTGTGAAGATAACCGTTTCGCAAAGAGCATTACCGAAGGAATTACATGAAGGATCGATTATTCGTTGATACACAACAAAAATCAACGATGTAAAGTATTGTATAAAGTGGAAGATATCGCCAGTTGCCTTGTAGAGTATGTAAAGTTTTGGGATGATTGGGAAGTCGACCGTTACGGGAATGCCAACTTAGGTTGTTGTTTTTGATCGATGATCAAGACGTTGTAAATAGTTGTGTCTTTATCATGGTAACAGTCGGGAAAAAGTTTCTAGCAACTTGTATCTTAGTCTCAATCTATTTGTTTCTTGATTTTTATTTAACAACAATTTACTTCCCTCTCACCTAATGATTAGCCGCTGGTTTTACGCGAATGAGGATGTGATCGAGCGTGCATGTCTATTCCATCATTACGACCATGTATGCATGTCTCAGATGCATCGTTGGTTTACGACTTTTGGTGAAAGTTAGAAGGTTCCTACCCTATATCATTCTTCATCCTAACACTTGAAGCGAGGTTAAATCTTTCAATTTATTAATACTTTGGTTTACTAATCTAAGTTAATTTTAATCTAAGTAAAACCTATGCTAATCCTATGTTAGTTCTAATCCTAATTCTAACAGGTTAAAAGGGGGGTTTTTCAGTCTGAGAGACTTGCACGAGTTTGGTGGTGACTACAATCAATTCAAGACACTTTAATCCACGCAAGCAAATTAACAGAAGATAAAAGAGCGGTCAAGCCTTATAATAGAAAATTGTATTATCCGATGCAATAAACAATAATGAAGTTATTTTGTTTATTCAGTTTTAATGATTACTTTATCTCTAGTGTTGGTATATGCATTCTTTAGACTTAAGCGGGACTTCTTCCTAAGATCTAGACACATTAATTCTGTCATAATTAAAGCATCCGCATAAAGCATCCTTATTTGCTGATTATAATCTATCTTAGGAATTAAGGTAATGGTGATCTTGTTAAACCCTAGCTCATAGAGACTTTACCCACTTACTGCTTAACGGCTCTTTATATACTAGTAGTCCACTGTCCGAGTCTTTACCAATTGATTAGAACGTACTCGTTGCTACCAAGGTTACCTTATGGCTCAACTAAGCTCACATTCAAAGGGCAAAGATAGGTCAATATTTGTGATCCTATGATTCTAGATATATAAATTGCAATATGGAGAGCTATCCCGGACTCTTAGCCTACGCCCAAACAACACCGAAGTTACAGCGCATTAAATATGTAGGACTAGACCCAGTTAAATGATAGATCGCATATTTAAGAACATAAACAAATATAAACTAATAAACATAAACAAGCAATCAATGATAAATTAAGAAATCGAGATATAAGCAAAACCAAACATTCAGATCTTTATAATAATGGCTAATACCCGAAGGTATTAGCCTTCAAACATCATAATTAATACAAAAGTAATGGCTTAGCCAAGGTAAACTAACCGAGTTAACGAATGATACAAAAAACTGAACGATTACAAAAGTATAAGAAATTACACGTTGTCTCCTATGGATTGGATCGCGTTGCAAGACCTCTTCTGCTTTTTTTCTCCTCTGAAAATTGACTTTTGTGGTTTAGGTATCGAGAATATGATTTAGCACCCTTAAAACTCGTTTTTGAGTTTTCAATTTATAGGGTCTGGAGTCGGTTCGATACGGCGTATCCAATGTCTTGGATACAGCGTATTAGGGGGTTTCTTGGAGTAAGGACCACATTTGATATCTTCCAGAATATTCACATACTATATCTCCAATATGGCGTATTGGTCTTCTCTGGATACGGCGTATTGATCTTGTTTCCTTTTTGGTCTTTCGGTGAGTGTAGGCACAGATACGCCGTATCTTCCTTGATGGATACGGCGTATTTGTTGTCAGAACAGTAATCTTCAAAATATCTTCGTTTTAGCTCCAGAATGCGTGCCTTTTAGTCAAGTTTCACCAAGTACTCCATAATTAGTGCAATTCTTAAATACAAACGATTAAGTAACAATTATTTGCAATAATCATAGAAAATGGGTTAATTATATGGGATAAATGATGCTATAAAATAGACGTTATTTGATGTCATCAGGTATCAATAATGGATACCCAAATTCTTAAAGATCTAAAGGCGAGCCTCACATTTTTGGGGTTGAATTTTGAGGGTTTTTGTGTTAGTCATACACATTCCTATCCATGAGACGCTATTAATACTTTGTTTTCGTCGGTATGTGTCATAAAAAATTTTAAATTTGGGTCAAAATTACCTTTTTTATGCTATGTTTTGATATATTACCCATCATTTTAAGGAACAAAGCAAATGACAAATAAAGGAATAGTTTCTAAGGCTTATTCCCCCTACACTTAAGTTGAACATTGTCCCCAATGTTCTATAGAAGTGCCCGTGAAAACGAATAAAGGGATAAGAAAACAAGGAAAAGAAACTAGTACTCCCCTGGTTTGATCAATAATGGAGAAGAAACATGCGATAACTGGTTAAATCGTCCTCCAAGAATCATCTAATGAAAACATCCTAAGATCTTCCAAGCTTCTTCATGTCAAATATAACATGTAAATAAAAAACAAAGACAATTATACCAAGCATAAAATCGGCAGGATAGATAAATATACAATGAGAGTTTAGGGTTTCGACTCTATTAAAGCAGTAAAGATAGGATGAGAGTAATGATATAATTATAGGTTTTCAGCAGGTTTACAAAAGAATTACAAATTTTAAATATTGCACATCTTGTTTTTCAGAAATACTTGAAAATTTTGAATTTTTACATAGCTGGAGACGCGACGCCGTCATGATAAATCCTGACGCCGTCTCCAGCGTCTGTGAAAATTTCTTATTCGTTTTTAATGAGAAATTTCATGCACGCAATTTTATTAGTAAAATCTAAAGAAAGCACTGCATGAAAACCTGGAATTAATCATAACAATCATATGACTCGAAACTGACGCGAATTAATCTATGTTTGAATTTGGTTCTTAAAACCGGATATTTCCCCTATACTTATTTTGTTGCAAAATACCTTTGATTGCAAATAAGACGAAGTTACAAACAAACAAAGCATGATTACAAAATAATTCAAACATAATAAAACAAAAAATAAAGAATTAAAACACAAGACACTTCTAATATGCGGGAAAAGTAAATATTGGGTTGCCTCCTAAAAGCGCTTTTCTTTATTTACGAGTCTTGTAGCTAGACTCGAAGTCACACGTTCTTACGTGACTTCTCCTTCGTCATCCATCCCAGTCGCATACTCTGGTCCAAGCTTAATGGTGTCTCTATAAAACCTATCATCTAAGTCGGAAGGATTCCTACATCCTCTATCATAGTCGTCATCACTTAGTATTACCCTAGATGATAATAAGTCATGATCCTCGCTGGACAATTCGCTCCGCTCTGGGTCCTTGAATGGTGTTTTAAAGGTGATTTCTTTAATTCCGTCCGTAAAAGTCATTAACCCGTGTTTCCTATTTATAGCCAGGCAGGCGATTTCAATGAAGGGTCATCCAAATATCACGTGGTACAAGCTAGGGTCGATGTTAGTCTTAATATTTTCCAAAATGGTGAAATATATGACGTAACTCATATTTCCTACAAATACGTGCACGTCCCTTCCTAATCTTACAAAATTTCTTCCCCTATACTCATATCCATTCTTTCTAATAGAGTTATAATAGGCCAAGTACATGATGTTCATGGGTAGGTCAACATTAATATATGCGTTAACAGTGAATTTATGACCTATCATGCATGGAATTTTAAGGTTTCTTGGGTCACCTTTTTTGATCCTAAAATCATAATTAAGTGAGCATTTAGGCATTTCCTTAATCAAAGATTCATAAACCGATTCCTCACTTGTGTCAACTAAATCTAGAGGTTCTTCAACATCTAGCCGTTCAATTCCCTAGTCATCTTTGTTAGATCCTAAATTACCAACGACAGTTACGTCTTTCCGCTCCAGCAGTGGCGTATCTCTACGATCTTCAATGCATGCAATGGTGTTGGTGTCTTCGGGGTCGCCCTCTCTTTCTTGCTTTTCTTTCTCAGCCATGCTATCACGGGATTCGTTTCATTGATTGGGATGTATCGTGATAGTGTTGATCGAACCATGGATATGGGTTGAGCATTGTGGATCTTCAGTTGGGTAAGAACGAGCAGACAAAACTGAAGAAGTACCCAGTTTCGGGTTCTCAACCGTGTCGCTAGGTAGTGTGCCCGCTGTTGATCCCAATAGAATAGATCTTACTTAGCTTGTATAAGGCTAAGTTTTATTGAATAAATCCAAAACAACTATGATATAAACTTTGATTCTGAATATCAAAGACTATGCGAAATCTAGTCAATGATACTAAGAAGAATTTCAATGAAACAGTAATAAATAAGATTAATAACAAACAGTTTACCAAACTTTCAGCCTCAATATAATACAAACACTCTTAATAGTGTTAGGGTTACAAAACCTTGAAGCTATATTGATATCAAAACAAACGATTTCTAGATGTCTAACTCTATGCCCTAAGACCTCCTTTTATACACCAAGGAGTCTTAACCGGCTTACAATAATTTCCTAAGTTATCATGATCTTCTAAACAAATAACTTATATGTATCTTTTACAAAAATATCTCATACTTATCACATAAGTTTATCTTCAATCAATCTTTATCTCTTCCCTAATAAGTCTTTGATCTTTTCTCTGTCATTATCCTTTCTCAGCAGTCTTAATCTTTTCAGCAATTGTAACTTTGAATACCAACAGTAGTAACTTTTGTACAGGCTTTTAATCCCAACAATCCTCCCCTAAACTTGATATTTATCTTCAAAATCATCAAGTTTCTTCATTAAAAGCTTCATAATCACCAGGAGGATGCTTCCAAATACTTAACTGTTTCTTGAGCTGCTTTGTCATAAGCTTAAGAAGCTGATAACACATTTCATTGCAATGATCAGTTTGAAGCTTCCTATTCAGCATTTGTGTAATTCTTGCTGGATAGAGGGGGAAATCTCTCTCACCCCACATAAAGATATGCATGTCTTGAAACCTCACAAAGTGTACTCCACAAGAATCAAATAATTTCTAAATTAACACTTTGTTTACAAGTAGATTCCTCCAGACTAAAATCTTCATATATAAGCACAAGACATGGTCTATAAGATCACCCCTATGTCGTACTCTCTCATACCCTCTATTGGTCTTGTATATAAAGATACTTCAGCTTTTACTAGTTTCCACAAAAACCGATTACCAAATCTTCTCTACAACAACTTTTAAGACATCTAATCATTGCAGCGGAGTACCTCTTTGAATTTCCATTAGCTCTTATGATTTGATAGTAGCCAATCTTTCCTTCTTTGATGATCTTCCAATCAACAATGCTTGGAGGCTTAGTAGCTAAAGGTATAGCATCACTTGCTAGCATCCACTTCATCAAAATGACATTCCAACATACTTTAAGCTTAGCTGTTATCTTATTCATCATCCATCTTTTGATCATTTGTGTAAGGCTCTTGTTCTAGCTCATCACCTGCTCTTTTAGAACTGCTTTCTTCTTCTCTTATCTCACTGCCTTCTACCAATTCTGTATCCATGTCTACAAATGTATTTACCCTTTTCATAGCTTTCTCAAATAATTCTTGAACACTAGCAAAGGAACTTGTTCTTCAATATCTTTGGCTATTCATCGCTTCCATGATTTTCAGATTAGTATTAAAAACTTCTTTGTATGAGCTTTGGTATGGTGGTTAAATTTTCTCCTTTCCTTTTGCTCATCTTAGCTGCAAAGTGCTCCTCTTATCTCCAAGAGTTGTTGAAACAGTTTAGACTTTTTTTTTTCAATTGTCAACCTCTTCTGTTCCTCTGCTTGCAGCCTTTGAGCTAATTCATAGTCAATCTCAACCTTATCCTGAATATCATTCCATTGTGTAATTAAGGCAGCATTGACTTCTTCTTTTTCTCCTCGCAATCCCTCTCTTCCTCATCAAATTGAGCTGTATCCTTTATAGCATCTTGTTATCAAAATGACCTAGTATCTTATCTTTTCTCTTCAGGAGTTCTTCACCATTCATGACCGTTTTAACCCTTGTCCTTTGAAAGAAATTGTTGTTGTTGTTGTTGTTGTTTCACTTGGCTCTTGCATAACAACCCCTTTTGTCTTGGGTCTTGCACTCTTCAACTCTGCCAGTGTTTGAGCCAAAGTAAGTTTAACAGTAGTTATTATAGCAGCAGTTGGACTGGCAGTACTAACTTCAACATTAGCAGCAGTAACTACTTCTTCAACAACTTTTTCACTTTGCTCTGCAACAAACACTTTCTTCACCATTAAAAACATCTGAATCCAAACATTGAGATGCATCATCAAACCTCCCTGAGTTTCATCAAACCAATGTACTTATGCATCTTGTCAATTTCATTAGTTTTCCTCCCTATTTGGATGCATCCTCCTGATCACATGACCAAACTATCTCATACAGATGAAATCACACTTGCATATCTAACCAAATCTTGAAATCTTTTCATCCCTGGAGTTTTTGACTTCCTTTTTCTTTCCAGCTTCTTGACTCTCTTCTCCAAACTAGCAATCTCCTTTGCTTGGGTCGTCTTTGTTGTCTCCAAGTCAAGAACTCTATCAAACAGTTTTGTATAAAGGTCCATCAATTCCTTAAGTTTTCAGCTGTCTCCCCAATTCAAAGTGTGTTTAACTCTTAAAGTCTAGTGAGGGTCATTGACTTTAAAAACAAATTGAGCAGGTCTGTCCCCCATGGTTTCTTAGCGCCTAGGTCTACCACCTGAACTAATTCCCTGAGGAAGAGGAACATTAGGTATTGCCGTGGATTGGGTCCTAATGATGTTACTACTGTCTTGCTCTGCTTCTAAGCTAGAAGTAGTAGTGGCAGCCCTTTTCCACACTATCTCCCCTCTCTCATGTACAGTTCCTACATTTTCTACCGGTTCTGATTAACACTAGACATGAGGTATCTCAGTGCCCTTTCTCAGTTTCTCCTAGAATGTTCTTACTGAGGTTGTGATTTTGATGGATGAATGATGGGTGGTGATGGGGAACAGTAGCATAAGCTTGAACCTTCACATCCTTTCTTCTGAGCATGAACCATCATGGTTGAATATAAGGGTGCAACTACTGCAAAAATCCTTTCCCACCCATTCATATTACCAATCCACTTTTTGTGAGAGGGTGTAACAAAAATGTTCATCATGATAGACATATCACCAATTATGTTCTTTAACCAGAAATGAACTTGCACACACTGGAATACATAGAAATTAGGACACTACTATCCACATACTTCACATTACTTCAAAGATATACTTAGAAAAAGTTAAATTTTTGGTTTGTGGCTAAGCAGATTATTGCAGAGGCCATAGTGCTACTAAATTCGTTTCATCAGTCTTAGCACTTAGGCATTGCAGAATTGTATGAATCAAAAACTTCCATTGAGGAGAAAAGAAAGCTTTATAAAATGTAAGTTATCTAAGAAGTTATTTCAACCCCATTAAAGCAAGTTGTCTCAAAAATCTCAGCATTGGTTAGAACATTCAGATATCTTCAGCATTTTCCTAATTGAAGATATCTTCTTATACTTGACTCAGTGATGATCACTTTCTTCTCATATAGGGGGGGGGGGGGGGGGGGGGCGCGCATAGGTGCAGGGTGGAGGGTGAAGGGCGGGGGCGGGGGTATATATTCTCTTCCATGTGGCACATTTATTTCGAGCTTTGTGTAAGTCAGCCTAATAAGCAACTGCTTAGGCACATATTGTTAGTCATTGTCGATAAGGAGATTGTAGGATTAACCGTTAATGCAATATTCTGAGTAGTATTTCGCATTCAAGAAATCCACAATTTGCTACAAAACCTTCACTTTCAGTATTGGTTTAGCTAAGAACGTCGACCATGTTTTGTTAATCGCAAACTGTAGACATACATTGCGTGAATGGCGTTTGATGATTAACGATAAAATTTTGAGTAGGGATTTATTATTAAGCAGAGTATATCAAAGATTGGAAACGAGTTACAAGTTTTGAATAAACTACCCTTATCAAATGTAGTTATAAAAATCATCCCTCAACGGTCATTATGGTTCACTAGCCAGATGTAAGTTATGCCTAACAGCATTAACTTTCAACTAGCAGTAGTAAGTAACCCAGCAGTAGTAACTCAGCAGTAAGTTAAGCCTAGCAGCATTAACTTTCCCAAGCAGCAGTAAGTTTATGCCTAGCAGCATTAACTTATATCAGCAGTATTAAGTTTATGCCTAGCAGCATTAACTTTGAATTACCAGCATTAACTCCAATTCCATTCTAATCAGCTTTGCCATCATCAAAGTAACATTTTAACTTACAAATTCTCTATGTCTGTTTTTGATTTCTCTCAATTCTTTTAGCTCATAATTCTCTCTGTCTGTTTTTGCTATATTCAACTCTCTTTCTGTTTTTCAACTCACAAATTCTCTCAATTCTTTTACTCACCAAATCACTCTGTCTGTTTTTATCACACATCTCTCTTTCTGTTTTTATTCTCACCATTTTCATAATCAAGACTTTAAAGATTTAGCATTCCAATACTGGCAATCATATATTGAAATCTACTGACATCAAATGCTTTTGTAAGAAAATCTACAACATTCTTGTCAGTATGAATCTTGATCATTTGATTTAGCTTCTTTTCATTAGAATCTCTGATAAAGTGATGTCTAATCTTAATGTGCTTTGTTTTTTAATGAAAAACAGGGTTCTTCACTATGCATATAGTACTCTCATTATCAATATAGATCTTTGTGTGCATAAAGTTATACCCATAATCCAGCAATTGATTTTGAATCCAAAGCACTTGGCCACAGCAACTTGAAGCAGCTACATATTTAGCTTCAGTTGTGGAATTAGCAACCACAGTATGCTTCTTGCATTGCCATGAAATCAATTCGCACCCTAGGAATTGACAACCTCTTGTTGTGCACTTCCTATCTAAGCTTGCTTCTGCATAGTCATTGTCAGTAAATGCCTCCCAATCAAAAGGTGAATCCTTAGGATACCAACGACCCAATTTAGGTTGACCTTTAAGATATCTAAATTTTTTTTCACAGCATGAAGATGTGAAACTTTAGGATTGACTTGGAATCTTACGCAAGAACATATTGCAAACATAATATCAGGCCTTGAAGAAGTTAGATACATCAATGATTCAATCATGGATCTATACAAGTGTTCATAATCTATATAAATAAACATCCACTTTTTTTACCATCTTCATCCCTTGAGCTAAGGCGTTTTAGTTCCATTAGGTGTGCTTCTGTCTTACATTTAGAGAAACCAAAATTGTCCTTCAAAATCTGCAGTTACATACTTGTTTTTGACTTATAAAAAATCCCATCTCCTTCTGGCTTTACTTGCAGTCCTAGGAAGAATGCCCGAAGACTTTGCCTAAAACCACTCCCATTCCGGAATCCGATATTTCGAAGAGTTTACCTAAGCTAAATATTCCATATCCTTCACGACATGATGATCAAAAGACCCGAGACAAAGCTTCGAATCAAATGGAGAAGATCTTACAAATCTTTCAAGATTTGCGCTTCGACATTAGTTTCGCGGATGCTTTACTTTTGATGCCAAGATTTGCTCCTACAATTAAGAGTTTGCTCATGAATAAGGAAAAGTTGCTTGAGTTAGCTATGATACCGTTGAACGAGAATTGCTCGGCGATGCTCCTCAAAAAGCTTCCTGAAAAGCTTGGAGATCCCGAAAAGTTTCTTATTCCATGTAATTTCCCAGGAATGGATGTATGTCACGCCTTGGCCGATCTTGGCGCGAGCATAAATCTTATGCCTCTTTTTATTTGGAAAAAGCTTTCTTTGCATGATCTTACACTAACTCGGATGACTTTAGAGTTAGCGGACCGATCAATTACTTATCCTAAAGGACTCGCCGAAGACGTTTTTGTCAAAGTTGGGAAATTTCATTTTCCTACCGACTTTGTTGTTGTCGATTTCGAAGCCGATCCTCGGGTACCTCTCATACTTGGGAGATCCTTTTTGAGGACCGGTCGAGCATTAATTGATGTTTATGGAGAAGAAATAACCCTTCGGGTTGATAACGAAGCCGTCACTTTTAATCTAGATCAAACCACGAGATACTCCTCTACAAATGATAAGTTGGTAAACCGAATTGTCATCATTGATGTAGTTTGTGAGGAGTATGCTACAAAATTGCTAGGATTTTCTAATGATGATTCTTTGGGTGGCAATCCCACCCCGACGTCTGAGCCGTTTACTTCCAAATTCATTTTGGAAGAAATCGAAGCTTATCTTAAGGATGATTCGATTTCACCGGAAATTGATCATACCGATTGCGATCCGGAGGAAGATATTTGTTTGATCCAAAAATTGTTAAATAATGACCCGTTTCAACTTCCTCCGATGGACCTTAAACAAAGTGAAGTGACCAAGGCAAAATCTTCAATTGAAGAGCCTCCGGAATTAGAGTTAAAAGATTTACCGTCTCACTTAAAATATGCTTTCTTGGAAGAAAACGACAAGTTACTAGTGATTATTACAAAAGGTTTAAAAAATGATGAAAAAGATGCTCTCTTAAAAGTGCTCAAATCTCATAAAAGGGCCATTGCTTAGAAAATCACCGACATCAAGGGTATCGACCCTTGTTTTTGTACACACAAAATCTTGATGGAGGATGATTACAAACCTACGGTTCAAAGTCAAAGACGGGTTAACCCAAAAATTCACGAGGTAGTAAAAAAGGAGGTCCTAAAACTTCTTGATGCCGGCCATAATGATCCGTCTACTCCTTTGAAAAGCGTTGCTTCCATTCTCGAGGGATTCATCAATGATCCACCTTTCGAAGAGAATGAGAATTTATTTGATTTGGAATGTAAAACGAATGATGCTCCAATTAATAAGGCTGAGTGTTTTGATCCAGGAGGCGATAATGATGAGATTGATGCTTTTCTAGCTATCGAAGTAACTACGTATATTGAAGGTTATTATGACTCAGAAGGAGACGTATTCTATCTTGAGAGTTTGTTTAGTGATGATACTACCTATAATCTTTCTCCTGATGTAATTTTCGATCATGAACCACAACAACTTAGGAATGAACCAGAGAATGAACCTTTGATAACTTTTTCTCCCAAGAGTGATCCTCTTCACCATGAGTTCACCGGTGAGCTTATCACGATTCCTCCAGGAATTTTTAGAGAGCGTGAGGATTACATCAATCGAATGTTCGTTTGCGATGCGGAAATTCACTTCCCGTGTCACCGAAAATACTCAACAACATCGAGTCTATTTCCTCATCTACTACTCTCATTGAGGATAGTGACTCCAATAGAGAAGAGATCGATATATTTTCTGGACCAGATGATTCGATACCACCAGGTATTGAAAGTGATTTTGACTCGGAAGAGGACATTGTTGACAATTTGCTTAACAATGATCCCATTCATGAACGTTTAACCTTCAATATTGAGCCCAATGCACCAGTGATAAACAATGTTGATGAGCTTAATGAAGATGAATGTTTTGACCCAGGGGGAGGTAAGATTAATGTTGAAATTGATAATTCCTTCACATTTGTCACTCGGAATTTCCTTCCATATCTCACTTACCCTGAGGTTTCTCCCTTACCTTCCTCCACCAAAAATGAGGACACCATTTTTGACCCCGACATCTCCACTTAGAGCCGGTGGCCTCTCATCGGGATGGAACTTTCATGTGCTTTAATGTTTGTCCAAACATTAATGAAAGCCCGATTGAGATTTCTTCTTCCATTTACTCTCTCCCTAAGGACGAATGAATTCAGGGATCGAGTCAAGCTGTGTGACTCGGTTACCAAAAACAAAGCGCTTTGTGGGAGGCACCCCATGCTTATCCATTTTCTATTTTTCTTTCTTATTTTCTATTTGTGATGTGAGGAGGCTTGTACTCTTCCATTCTTTGGTTGTGTTTGAACTTGTGATGTTTTGCAGGATAGATCCCAAAATTTTTGAAGATCTCTCGTGATCGGTGTTTTGTCCCGTCCACCTCAAGCTTCCTAGCCTTTGCCATGCCAATAGTTTGGGAAATATATCCTTAAAGATATATCGACTAACATTTATCTTTTAACACGACTTAATAAACGCTAAAGAATTTTGTGATACTGTTCTTCAGGCTTAGTTATGTATTACGGCCTTTTGAGTTTCTAGAATGAGGTTTTAAGTCTTAGGCTAGGAAACAATAAGGACAATGTTTGATTTAGTATGGGGTAGTATATCTTGCGCTTAAATGATCTTGCTACTATTGCTCGTTGTTCTCACGTACCTCGATTTCCCACAAAATTTTCAAAAATATGAAAAAATTTAAATTTAAAAAAAACATAAATAAATGGTTATTTTGACACAATTTTGACATTCCTGAGCAGGGTAGAATAATGAGTAAAATTTTGACCTGGTCGAGCAGGTTGAGCTCTAGCTTGTTCTTAACTTTTAGGCTAAGCATTCGCATTTTCGCGAGAACGAAAAATGATAGAGTTAATTATGAGTAGTGAATGCAAACAATGATATTGGAAATCCAAAGAGCTCATGTATGTAACTTGTGCTTTTTCTCTCCATAAGCTCTTAACCATGATTAATATACGTGCTGTATTTTGAGATTAAACTAAATCATCAATTTTATGAATATATAGCAAAAAAAAAATAAGTCTAGTTTAAATTTATACTTTGAATTTTCAAAAAAAGTCTTCCTAATAAACCAAAAAAAAAATTTAATATATATATATATATATATATATATATATATATATATATATATATATATATAAAATATAATATATATATGTATGTATATTTAATATATATATATATATGTTATGTATAATATATATATATATATATATGTATGTAAAATATATAATATATATATGTATATATATATATATAATATAAGTTAAATATAAATAAACATAGATATATGTAAATATAAATATAATATATATGTATATATATAATAATATATATGTATATATATATAAATATACAGTACTATGTATAATATATATAAGTTATATAATATATAGAATATGATGATGAATGAAATAATGAAAAATTAAAATATAATAATAATAAAAGCTGTGGGCTGATAAAAGTTTACTACCTCTTGCCGGCTCACAACCGATGTGGTAGTCTTCTAAAGAAAGCCCATAGTAAGAATAAAAATCTGAGACTGATAAAAGTTTGATGCATCTTGCCGGCTCACAACCGATGTTGCAGCCTTCTAAAAGGTCGAGGGTTACAATTGCATAAATGTTTAATAGTTAAGTTTAAATTAATAAATTGATTTCTTTTTGTTAAATTCAAATATGCTTTTGAACTTTGACTATTCTATTTTATAAGCTATGTATATTCGGGAAACCTGAGAGTTTTTTAAACCTAAGGTCCGTGAGTCCCGATACTAGTCTCTGTGGGGTGTCAAAAGCCTGGTCACTTAGCCGCAAGGTTGGGATGTGCCGAGACGAAAGTCGCTACATAGGATGATCTCGCCTTCAAACTCATTATTCTCGGGTGGAACGTGAAACATAGTATGTTCCAAAACGTTGATCCATGGTTGAAATTTAAAATAGCACATTCACTTAAGATGTAATAAATGTCAGGAGTAAAAACTTTACAAGTTGCAAATATGAGTAGTGTTAGCATCTTTACTGATATTTAGCTGTGATTTTGTTTTAAGCTTGGTTTGGAGCAAGTGAAAAGTCGGGGACGATGAATTTATCCTTTTTGAGGCATTCTCGGATCGAAATGCATCTTGTTCTATGATCCCTAACAGTTATGGAAATAACGAAAGTCGAAATATTCTAAGTTTATATATATAAAAAAAAATATCCAAATGGAAAAAAGGGTTTTTTATAACTTGTGAATTCTAAACTCCTCTCCACAAAAATCTTTGCAACTTTCAAAGATTAAGATCTGGGGAAGTTTGGGAAATTTGTTTTAAAGACATATAATAATGCTTGAGGACATGCAATCGATTAGTTTGGGAAATTTTGATATGGAATGTAAAAAAAACACATATCCGTTTTATATCAAAAATGTGCCCCTAAAAAGATAAAATTAATCCTTAAAATGCCTTGAGAATAATTGCTTGAGTTTTGGTCTTTGTGATTATGTAGGTACGGATAATGCAAAAATCTTAAGCAGTATTAACTGCTCTAGTTGCATAGTGTTGCTAGAGGACAGAAAGGCTACATTGTGTGAGTTTGTGGTTATGCTAGATGTCCTCTAAACCTCTGATTCATAAGCCTTTAGATTGTTAAAGAGGTCATCCAAACTCAATATCTTAATCTCTGGTTTGTTCCTCCACAAATAGTATGCATAGTCTATTCTTGTGACAAACTTCTCAAGAACTTCTTATTGATGTCTTCTTGAGGGATAACTTCACCATGCATCTCCAGTTGACTAATTAGCTTTTGAAGCCTTTCATAAGTTTGCTCAATCACTTCTGTGCTGGATGCAGCAAAGTTTTCATATTGCTGCTTCAGAAGATTTTTTTGAGTTTTCTTTGTAGCAGTATTACCTCTAAATCTGTTCTCAATAGCCTGCATCAGTGTCTTAGCATCCTTGTATGAGTTGAACTTTAATTGATGCTCATTAGGTAAGGCCATCAACAAAGTGCTTCTTGCCTTCAACTCTGCCCTTTTTGTGCCTTCTCTTCAACACTTGTAGGAGGGATAACAGTCTCCTTACCATCAACAGTTTTTGTTACTATAGGTGCATTACCATTTTCTACGATCTCCCATAGAGTGTAATCAATGCACTGTAGGTACTGCTCCATCCTCATCTTCCAGAGATCATACTCACCAGGTTGGAGTATGGGTAGCTTGATGGTTTGAGTAGATTGAGAATCCATTGCTTCTTGAAAAAGTAGATCTTGTGTGTAGTAAAGTTTCTTCTTATTCAAAGCTTCTCACAAGCTCTGATACCACTTGTTGATCCCAATAGAATAGATCTTGCTTAGCTTGTATAAGGCTAAGTTGTATTGAATAAATTCAAAACAACTATGATAGAAACTTTGATTGTGAATATCAAAGACTATGCGGAATCTAGTCAATGATACTAAGAAGAATTTCAATGAAACAGTAATGAATAAGATCAATAACAAACAGTTTACCAAACTTTCAGCCTCAATATAATACGAACACTCTTAATAGTGTTAGGGTTACAAAACCTTGAAGCTATGACAATTCTATGAATGACTCGATTTGATACTTTGATACTGATACATAGAATTCTATACCCTAGGTCCTCCTTTTATACACCAAGGAGTCCTAATGGGATTACAATATTTTCCTAAGTTATCATGATCTTCTAAACAAATAACTTATACGTATCTTTTACAAAAATATCTCATACATATCCCATAAGCAATCTTTATCTTTTCTCTGAGCAGTCTTTATCCTTTCAGCAGTTGTAATCTTTCAGCAGTTGTAACTTTTATACCAGCAGCATTAACTTTCAACACCAACAGTAGTAACTTTTGTACCAGCAGCACTAACTTAACAGCAGTAACTTCAAGAAGGCTTTTAATCCCAACACCCGCCATTCGGTCGGTGATGGCTTTTAACACTGTGTCAGTTTTGTAGGTCATCTCGCTTTGTTATTGTTTGAAATCGGCTTCAAATTTGGACAATCTAGTGTCTTGAGATGCCATGAAATTAGATACCAATCTTTTTAGATTTGATTTATTGTTGAAGCTTTGAGGATTGTTGTTGAAGGGACGGTTCGAGATTGAACCGTTGGGTTGGAATCGGTTAGGTGAGTTTGAAAAATTATTTTGGGCATTTTAGGGTTGTCTCCACCTAAGGTTTGGGTGACTTTTCTATGATGGATTGTAGGTGTCACCAAGATTGTTTTGCTCGGGCTTAAAAGTGTACCACTAATCTCCCGCTTCATCGGTAGCAAGGATGCATATTCAACAAAGTCTTGTTCGGGATCTTCTATGCAATACTGAGTGTCGTGGGGACCACTACAGATCTTACATGAGGTAATGATTTTGTTCACTTGAGTAGGTTGTTTCGGAGCAAGATGAGCTTCCATTAAACGTTAGACTTGATTTTCAAGCTCGATGAGACGGCGGTCGGATGTACTCGGTACATCTTGAGGTAAAGTGATTGCCTTGACCCGCTTAGAGAAATCCCTTAGGTTGTTCCAACTTTCATTGTCATAGAGGGCGAGGTCCTCTAATAATGCCCAAGATTCTTTGGAGTTTCGGTCACGAAGCTTATCACCAGTCGATTGGTCAATGGTTCGTCTTGTGACGGGATTGACATGGTCATAAAAGATTTGGACTTGGAGCCAAAGGTCGAAGCCATGATGAGGGATTTTTTGGAGTAAGTCCTTGAAACGAGTCCATACTTCTGAGATAGATTCTCCATGATGTTGTTGGAACATCAGGATATTGTTGTGAAGTTTTGCAGTTCTTCTCGGTGGAGAGAATTAAGCAAGGAAACGAGTAGTAAGATCCTCCCATGTGGTGATGGATCCTGCTGGAAGACGTTCAAGCCAATTGCTAGCTTGATCGCGAAGGGAAAATTGAAATAAACGCATGCGCGTTCTTTCCTTGTTTTCACCGTCAAGGTCAAGTGAGTCCACAAGTTTTAAGAAATGCTTGAGGTGTTGGTTTGGATCCTCGGAAGAAGTCTGTGGGAGCATTGAGCAACCATTTGCACAATCGGATGGTGTCTGGGATCGATGATGGTACCACGGTGTTCCCTACGAAGGAGCTCGGATGGTTATTCATGTAGCCTTCGTGGCTAGGTTTAGAGTAATCTCCAAGAGTACGAATGGGATTCTCGTCTCCCATAGAGGTTGACGAGAATGGGTTACGAAACAATTAACACAAAGAAAAGATAGAGGGGGGGTGGGGGGGGGTGGGGGGGGGGGTGGACTTCGAGGAAGCTAATATACGCTATAAAATCTTACTTGATAGGATTCAAGACGAGTAGAACTAAGTAAACAATGATCAAAACCTAACTATTCCCCGGCAGCGGCGCCAAAAACTTGTGCGATCGTCGTAGGACTTCTACACGAAGTTTTACAACTCCCTAGGCAGAGCACCTAACCGTTGTAGTAGTAGTATAGGCAAGACTCGGGTTTGTTATCGTTCTCTAGGGGAATAGGTTGGGAAGGCTTGATCACGGTCTAACAGAATTCTAGGGGTTGAGAGAAGATTATTTTTGTGTTTTTATATTTTATAGAAAGCAAGTAAATCTATGGTTTGAAAGGTTGGTTTGTTTAACTATTAATTAAGCTAACTAATATCTAATCTACTGGTGATAACTTTATGATAATTAAATGTATTTACTTCATACATTACTTATCAGATTGCTTCTCCTAATCATGTTGCCTTGTCACACGTGTATGTACTTTGTGTACGGATCTCTAGGGCATGAACGGATCTACTCGAACCCGTCGTCTAATTTAATATTCCGTTTAAAGCAAGCATAAGTAAGGTAGTATGATGGACTATTACAAATGTCCATAAGAGTATATTATACGCATGTGAAAGATCTTAAGAGGGCATCACCATATAAGGGTGGGTAAGTATTATGATATGTTACCGATGGTATCCTTTCTATTGTACTCTCATTTCCACTAGACGTATGTATATAGTGATATAGACAAAAGATGGTTTCTAAAGCTATCGCGCACTTTCATCAACTAGAAGCAACAGTAATAAGATATCTCAATCCCGACTTTCATGCAATCATAAGCAAATACAAAGGAGGGTTTAGCCTCGCATGTTATAATGAAAGCAAGAAGATAAATCAATCACACGGCGCATAGACATATTGAATGATTAATGAATAACACTCTTACTTGATTAAAACATGGATAAAAGGTAGTTACAAATAGGGGTTGAGGACCTAAAATGACCTTTTAATCTGCTACATGGGCTAGGGTTTGTCTCCCTAAAGTTTTACAAACTTACTAAAACCTAAAACCTAATGCAGTTTTGTATATTTAGGTATCATGCGACAGCGTCGCTTTGAACTGATGACCACCGTCGCCTTCACCAGTAGATGGTTCTTGATCCTCTTTAAGTCGGGCCATGTCTGACGCCATTTGCTGAATCTCTGTCGCCGTCACCATGAATATCCATGTATGTCGTCGTTTTATGGTTGTGATGCCGTCTCTAGGCTCTAAGTGAATAATTTTTCATGATTTTGGTGTAGAGTCGTAGTCTTGTCTGTTTCTTCTCTAAATGAGCCCAAGTCACGTGTATTTCCTCCAAATGTCATCCAGGGCTTAGAAAACCTAAAAACAAAACGATTAAGGTAATAATCTGGGCATGATTTGCTGATTTAGGAGGTTAATATGGACCCGGATAATATGTATAAATGACCACCTAGTTCAATTATTGAGCTTAGGTGAACTGGCAGGTGACTCTTCGTCCCATCGAGTACATTCTTATATCAATTGGTAAAGACTGCAATGGACATCAGTTATATAAATTGTCGTCAAATAGTAAGTGGGTAAATCCTGATGGCTAGGTTGTAACAAGATCACCATTACTTTATTCACTAAGATAGATTATAATTAATAAACTAAGGTATACTTTATGCGGATGCGTTAATTATGGACAGGATATTCAACGTGTCTAGGTCTTAAGAAGAAGTACTGCCTAAGTCTTAAGAATGATATGCCGCCTCAAGATAAGCACTCATTGCACTAAATAAACAAACCTAGCATTTAATCGGATTTTTAGGATTTATTATGGCTAATACAATATTTCTGATCATTTGTCTATTGTACGCTCTTTTATCTTCTGTTTTCTTGCTTGATTATAGTGTATTGAATTTGTTTTTAGTACCAACAAACTGTGCCTTAGTCTCTCAGGCTAAAACCCCCCTTATCAATAGAACTAAGTTTAGCATAGATTTAACATTAATTAGAAATAACATAGAATTAACTAGATTAATTAATTAGAATAAAATATTGATAAAATATAAGGTTAACGTTCTCGCTCTTAGTGTTCGACACTCTACTTACCACAACTCCATCTGGTCGGGTACACTGCCCGTTAAAGTGTTGTTTTAGGATAAGTCGGCTAAATATAAATTTTATAAAATTGGTAATCAATAAATACAACCTACACGATAGCACATCATGTTTTTGGCGCCGTTGCAAGGGAGTGGAAATTGTTTAACCTTTATTTTATTAGTATTTTTAACCCTTAACTTAGAATAATTTAATTAGCTTAATTTAATTCTGATTGTGTGCTTAATTGTGTGTTTAATTATTTGTTTAAATTTATGCATTATTTAATTGTTTTCAAAGTATTCTATTCTGGTAGACCACCTGATACGACGTATTCACCATTTAGATATGACGTATGAAACTTTCTACCCAGATACAGCGTATTGATTTCTACAGTCTAAAGAACATATCCTGTTCTTCCAAACAATACGACGTATTCTGCAAACTCACTATGACGTACTCACATTCAACAGATCAATACGGCGTATTCAAATAAATTGAATACGGCGTACTGATCACCTGATACAGTAGCAGTCGCGATTTTGTATACGATTTCTATTTTTCTTTGTCTTCCTCTATAGGGCACTTTATACTGTTTTCATATTTCCGTTCTTATGCTCAGGAATTCGTTTCTAACGAAGGCTAAGAAAAGGAATTCACAAATGCAGTAACCAAACCTAAAATGATTACTTTTCGTTTACCATAGAAATTTCTCGGGTGATAACGAGGGAATAATGGTCGAGAAGAGTTTCCTCGAAATACAAGGAACATTTTTTGTAAAAAATACGCGATAACGCTTTCAATGGGACAATGGGAGAAAACGCGTTTGAACATATTGAAAATTTTCTCGAAGTAGTTGGGCCACTCAAAATAAAAGGCGTAAGTCATGATCGATTTAGACTTAGCATCTTCCCTATCTCACTTGCAGGGGCCGCAAGTGAATGGTTTAAAAAGGATTGTATTGGCTCAGTTACTACTTGGGAAGATTTGGTGGAAAAGTTCGTACAAAAGACAATCAGATGCTCAACAAGATGAAGTATGCCCACCCAACAAATGATATGCTCTCATGGATTCCAACAAGAAGATTGATATTGATAATCCATTGTGCCAAAATGAAAGCAAAATAATAGCGAACATTCTTCAAAATCATCCACTCAGATTCAGCATTGCTGCTTACATATCAGTACCATGCATCTGTTTAATTGGGGCAATTCTGGCATACTTTGAAGGAAGATGGATCTAAGTATAGGCTCAAGTTTGTGCTTGACAGGAAAGAGCTCACATTGACTCTTGATGATTTCAGACGGATATTTCAACTTCCTCAAGCTACAAACAACATTCATGAATGCTTTGTTGTTGCTCTCAAGTTCTCAGAAATGGTTCTATTCTTTCTAAACGATCTTGTTTTTACACTGGAATTAAGATCGCCATCCAACTTCAAGACAACTGGTCTCGTATAACCGTGACAAACACTTGGCAATATGTTTCCACGATGTCTCACAATACGAGTCACTGGTCATGATTAACCGCCTTTATAGATCATGCAGATGTTGTATTGCTTTGTCAACAATATGCATGTAGACTATGCTGAATTACTATGGGAAGGACTGCACTATGCACTTGAACATCCATCAACACTAGTTCCTTATCTAAGATTCACAAAGCTCATTGTGGGACACTGCAACACTGCATACCCTAGGATCTCAAAAAGAGTTCATGATAAATATCACAATCTGGAACATGATGAGATGGTTAAAAGCATATTTAATGCAGGGAAGAATAATGTTGGAGTTGGAATAAAGATTCCAAGTTGGATGATAACCGATGAGATGAAGCTCACAGAGAATTATCAGATGTATGCTGAAGTTTTTAGGGTAGAGGTTCCTACGACTCATTCACATCCGATTGAGTCTAGCCTAGGACAACTAGCGCCCCTAGGTCACCTAACCCTGATGTGCAAGAGGAGAATCAGTGTTCACGAAAGTCTATGTATTAGACTACGTTTCCACAAGGTCGGTCAAACACGACTCACTCCACCGACCACAGTTCCAACTATTGCTGAAGTTGAAGACATGACTTTACAAGATACAATTCAACTCAGCATTATTGAGCAGAAAAGTCGTGATGATTTTGAAGCACGACAAAACGTAGAAAAAGTCAACGAGTACTTGGAAGATGAGGAGATTAAGAAAATGGTGGAAGGTACAAATAATGTGGATGTAAATGAGCCTGTTAGTTCTATTACTACCTATGTCTCACATTAAGTGTCAAGTTTGACTTTTTCAAGTCTTATTTCTTTATCGTTGACCTTAGTTATTTCTTTTTATGTTATATGATACTTGATGCAAAATATATGAATTGATAGAGTTGTGAATGTATTATTTGTTAGTATAATTTTCATTAAGTATTATATAACACAAACACAAATATTTATAGTCAAAGTTGATGATTAAAGACCTTAAAAAGTCAAACTGGACACTTAATATGGGACAGAGGGAGTATTAACAATCAAAACGATCCCGACACTAGGTTAGATCCCGAGAGTTATAAGGAAAGTCCAGAGGTGGAGATAACTGTTGTTGTACAACCTGCAAATGTTATTGAAGAGGAGGAATAATCAGCAGAGGATGACTATGAGTTAAAAAGAAGGGAAAAGGGAAGCATGTAGAGGAGTCTAGGAATACACCATCCCCTATACCAATTAGATCCCCTAGGACTCATTCTACTCCCGTATCTTCGGATACTGAGAAACTTCAAGAATTGACGGTAACTGATTCAAAATCTTTATCTTCTACACCATCATCATCTTCACCAAAACCAACATTATCATGTCCAACCACTCCTTTATCATTGTTCCAAACCCAGACTGGACGATTCAAACTATACAAGATTTTCTTTGATGAATTGCAAGGACGATACAGCTATTTGTTTGGACATCTAAAGACAAGGTTCTTGGCAAGAAATAAGTTTAATGTACTTGATTAACATTTACAAGAGGTCATGGAAGAGTTGTTCAAGCGGAAGCAAGAAAAGAAAGACTACACAGTTCAAAAGCATTGATAGATGAAAAATTTGGGTTTGGAAAGTTAGATTACGGATAAAATAAGTCGTCTATTTACGTACGGGTCATGTGTGTCAGGTTGGATTGACTCATTACTACTAAAAAATTCAATGTTTTGGATCTTGTTGGACAAATCATTTAATAACTGTATAAGAACACATCAGCCCTAGTCGCCTACTACCGCACTTTATACATCATTTCTGTGCATGTACACATCTCATTATCATTCAGAGAACTACCGGCTAAGGTGAGTTCATAGCCCCATGCTTTACAATTATTTAAATGATTTACATCCTTGGGGTGAGAACATGCTTTGTTTTACAAACTGGACGCAAGTGTACATTTTATACCAGGATTACGTGTTTGCCTAAGTTACCATAACCCATTATGTCCATGATCATGAACTGTTAATTGCATAGATGTGATTGGGAATTACATTGTGTGGGCGCGAATGTTATGGATAGATCTATTAGGGATTGACAATCCCTGTTCGGGTGACTAGCTATCACTGGGAACGAACGCATACCATGTTGAATCTAGGATGTTGCGAGGTTAGCACATCATTCACGGACACCTGTTGGCAAATTTATATTTGCATTCATACATGTCAAGCTTCGGTGTCATGAGCTTAGGGGAAACGTAAATTACTTTTTATGATTGTTTGCATTTGTTGCTTAATCATACACTTGGAAATCTTGCGGTCCTACAATCGATTTACATAAACCTATGAATTCACCAACTTTATGTTGACGTTTTAAGCATGTTTTTCAGGTCAATAAGGCACGAGGTGCGATGATACATTGGGAGTCAATAAATGAAGAGTCAACACTTAAGATTTGGGGTCTTATTACACTTTGGGGACAATTGTTATAAACCGGAATCTTTATCTATATTGTTGAACAATTTAAAGCCATGAGCTTATGTAACAAACAAGTATTTTGTTAATCCAATGTATCTTTTTCAAACGACACGTTTAGTAGTCGTTCTCAGATCTTGTGCTATTGACCCAATAATGTAACGCCTTCGGATATTCAACATTTCGCTGCATACTTAGATTTGAGGGTGTTACATATGAAACTTGAGGTATAAAGCGTATAATTGCTTTATGGTTGACACAAATTTGTTTTTATTAATTATTGAAACACATGTGGGAACATTTCTTGTGTATGAGTAAATAGTATTGCTCAAACATTGGAATGTCACTTATATTTACTAAACTTTTAGGATATTTCATAGTTGCCTCTAAAAATGTACTAAATTAATTGTATAGTAGTAAAAGATATTTTGGATACTAAAAACTTATATGTTGTTTAGTATCAAGCTTAAATAACATAATATCAACATACATTGACATATGTGTATGGCACTATTTTTAGTATTTGGGATGCTAAATGACAAAATAATATTATAAATCATAAGTATTTGGATACTACATAGCGAACACTAAAAATAAGCATTTTGACACATATAGTTCGGTCGTCGTCGTTGAAAGCACTAGTAGAGCCTCTCCAAATACTTCACTGATCGCAATCTAGTCAACAACCTGTGATAAACATAATTATGTGATAGCAATCTCTGATAAACATAATTATGTGATAAACAACATGTGATAAATTTAATCGTAAACAAAACCATCAACATTAGTTTAAATTTTACAATTGAAAATTCAACAATTCTTATTCACCGATTATGTAATTCACTTAAAGGAGAAAAGGCGATCTCCACCAAATCCCGTAACATGCAAAAGCAAAGTGCCAAGGATAACTCACAAAAAACTTAGAAAGCTAGTGGATTGCATGATAACCCAAATATATAAAATAGATGTATCAATTATATTTTTTGTGAAAATGCAAATCGAATAACCACTCCAGATGCATCGTGTAACAATTACCTTATCAACATCATGTGATAAGAAAGAAAAGATAAATAGGTGACTTTTTAAGTGTTGTGCTACTCAACATATATTCCCTTCACTATTGCAATGCTTATTTACCTATGCATGTGCATGCATTGTTTTGATGTTGACTGACGAATCTGAGTAACATCATGTGTAAAAGAGATCATTCACTTTGATATTTCATAATCTAATGTTTGTCAGTTTGTTTATCTCAAACTTACAATGATTTTCATAGTTATGAGAATTCGTGTTGGTTTCTTGGAGCTTCAAATTGTCATGTACTTATAAAGTGTTAAGACACTTTACGCGTCAATTGTATTCCAACATTTTCAATTTTAGAAAAACAAAAAAAATCTGTTGACAATACAGTTGGGTTGCCTGAATACTTAAACTTAGTTGCCGGAATACTTAAACTTAAAACTGAAACATGGACTTATCAGAATCTCACTTAAGTCGCTTGTTTCCAGGTGTGTCATGAGTAAAGACCATACATCTTGTAGCTAGCTTACAATGTTCATTACGACAAAGAGGGATAACGTTGCTTAAAGTTCTATCAAACTCCTGATACTAAATAAAGAATCAGATTATAAACAAATAGAAAGCAACATGGCACGGATAAAAACAATTCTATTAGGAACAATATCACACAAATTTTATTTCATAAATTAGTTTATTTATTAATTATTGTTTTGGAACAATATTCCACAAATTAATTATTTATAAAAAATAATAGGAAACCCATTTCAACCCATTTGACCCATTACCTCTAGTTCTACATAATTCAGATACATAAAGTAAAGTGAAAGTGGTCTTGGCTTCACTGTAGAATGAGCTAAGGTGTTTTCTGTTGTGGAAGCATTGGGGACCCGTTATTTTAAGGGACCATTGATGGTGGTGATATTGACGACAGAATTGGAGTTGGCGATGTAGGAGGCTTAGGAATCTCATATCTAAGTGTGTATACAGAAAATTATTACTACTGCATACTGAACAAAAGGATCAACATACGGATAATATTGACAATACAAAAATAGCTAACTGCATAATAAAAAGGTAACCATTTTTTTTATTTCTATTTTGGGGAAAAACTTATTATAGGTTAGCCTATCCAAGTTTCTTCATATAGATTTAAGGTAATTACATATGATAACCAGTTTTCAGACGCCAGGAAAAAACTTATCGGCACATCAGCTGTCATTTCATCATAACTGGTTAAGCGGGTCAAATAACCTTGAACTGAAAATTCTGAGAATTTGTCAGAACGTTTGAAACTTTCACGGCTTTCTGGCAAAAAAAGTATGGTTTTTGGATACCTTTGCAGGTAATTACGAATAACCAAAGATAATATTTATCAAACGCCAAAAAGAAGGTCAACATAATCATGAGTAATCTACAAAGAAGCTACCATGTCATCATTATAATCTGTTCGCACTTTGCAGATCAAATTGCCTTTTAAATTTAAATTGTTGATGGTTGGTTACCTTCAAATAAAAAATTATGATGCTTTGATGTTTTTTTCTAGCCTTAAAAATGTGGGGTATTTGAAATACAAATTGACTAAAGCTAGTTAATTTTGTCCGCAGTTATAGTCCTACACCAAAAGAAAGCATAATCAAAAGGAAGATAAGTGTTGTGATAATTCACTTTCTGAAGATAAACTTACACAAAACTTTTGCAGGCTGCTAGATGTTAGCACATAAATATTTGGCTAGGTGCCTGATGCTCCATGCTTTTGGATGTAATATGATTCTGACGTGAACTGTATTGGCTCCATGCTTTTGGATGTAATAAGATTCTGACGTGAACTGGTCGTCATATCTGAACCAGATTTCCATAGCATATTGGTATTATTAACGGGTGTTTAGATATGCGTTCTAAATGTGATTAAATAATCAAAATAAGATAATCAACTATAATAATGAGAGCTACTGCTGTCAAAGATCATTTGAGTGTACACAAAGTTGTAAGTTTTCCCAATAATATATTTGTGAAAAGAGAAAACTATACTTATTGGGTGAAATTAAATTATAAATCTCAAATTTGGTTTATAAAAAATTAATTCATTAATACTCAACATATTACATGAATGTATTAAAAAAAATAATTACCAAGAGTTGTCATACTTGAATTATTGTAAAAACATATCAACATACTAAGCTTTTGTGAGAAGCTAGTAAAACTTTAACCAGGTTTTATCGAGTCTAACCCCTACAGAAAACCAACTTTGACTTGTTACCTCACCCGTTTAACTGGCCTTAGTAGCAACGCGTCTAATTTTGATGTGTTATATTAGAACTTCATTTTTAGGTTCTTCTAGTTGTCCTACTTGAGCCTTGCGCTTTCAGGACCTATGTTTCATTTTAAAAGTTGAACTATCATATCAGTAGTAGGTAAAATAATCAGTAGCAATGTATATATTAATAAACGTAAGTCATCGTCATATTTCATGGAATCTTCATCCATCTAATTTCTCTTCTCTTCTGTAAGAGATGAGAACCGTAGAAAACAATTGAAGCATGAAGCTAAGGAGCATAATGACATAATAAAGTAGCTCCAAAATCATATAAAGGAATGAGAAATACCTTCAAACACCTGATGAAACTGGTTCCTTACCTTCAACTTTGTTTGTGGCCGAAAGTACTTGAACCTTTTTACCTCAATTCGTAGGTGATAACATATCAAAAAGAATGATATGCAAGAGCTTCTGTGACCTAAAGGGTCTTTTAACAAAGCCTAAAATCCATGTTCTACTACTGCCTACACCTGCATAGATTAGATTAGATACACAATTTCAGAAAGTGCAACCGACTGATATGAGAATAATTGAAAACAAAATGCATGAATAAACATACCACATCTTCCAAATCAAGGAACGACTCAAACAGAACACGACATATGGACAATTCCTTCGCATACACTAAATAAGTCGATGTCAACACTTTCACCACCCGACATTGAGATTATAAAGATTGGGACACCCTCCACAATAGTTCATGACAGGATTCCAAGTAGATCGGTGTGGCTTAGGATCATGTAGATTGTAGGTAAAATATTGTTGGATACTCATGTTATTATGAGAAAATTAAAAAAAATTGCTTGTTATTTTTAAAACACATGTTTTCCAAATATACATACAAAAACGAATAAAAACGAACAAAAACGGATAAAAACGGGCAAAAACATGTGAAGACGTAAAAAACGGACGAAAAGGTATAGAAACTGACGAAAACTCATAAAAGGGGACGAAAAAGTATAAAAACGGACATTTCCGTAATTTAGAGTTAACCATAAGGGCGATTTATGTAATTTACTCCCAAAAATAAAATAAAAAGCCTGGTGAAGAAATTGAGAAATACTTCGTAGTTTAGTGACTTGTTTGTAAAATTGTAGAGTACTTAGGGGGGCGCTTGGTTCAAATAGAGGAATGAAAAAAGAAAATATAATGGTAATGCAAATAAATGCAATAACTATTCCATTGCATATAATGTTGAGGAATAAAAATGAATCTTCCTTGTTATGTCACATCTAACTTGATATAAGTTCTTGTTAAAATTATTGACGGAACAAATATAATCGTTAATTTTGTATCATGTTGTATCAAACTTCATCATTATCTAAATTCTATCACGAGTATCAAATTTATGATATAACTGAAAGAGAAAAAAAATTAAAAATTAAAACAAATGAAAAATAAACAAATACACATTCATTATCACGCTTGAAAATATTGCAATCTATATTATAACTTATGAACATTAATTGGTTATTAAATTGGATTGATTATCAAGATTGATAGATCAAAAGAGAAAAAAGAAAACGAAGAAAACATATATAAATGAGAACAAAATGGATCGGTTTTAAAAAAAATTGATAGCAAAAAATGGAGGACACATTTTCATAACCCTCAAATTGTACAGGAATGGTGTATTACCCACTATAAGGTAATGAGTGATTCCATTATCTCTAACCAACCATCATTTTTAATTACATTTACCATTCCTTAGTATCTATAACCTTCAACCAAGCATGCCCTTAGATTGGGAAAAAGTTAAAAGTAAAGAACTAATAGAATCAATTTTTCCTATTATACAATAAAAGCTAAGGTAGCGTAGCGATAACTTACGAATAACCCCTCATATGACAATTTCTTGTTTTCTCATAAAAGTAACAAAATCATTAAATAAGATTGTTATTTTTATTACTCTCTCCATCTCAAAATTATTGTCCCTCGACAAAAAACACATAGTTTAAGAAAAGTGCATTTATTACTGCTTTGTCTTTTTTACTTTTTGATAAAATGACAGTTTTACCCTTAATCAATTAATTAAAATCTTCTTCAAAGTTTGTAATAATAATTTCAAACAAGAGTAATATAGTAAACTTTATCAAACTTCCCTATCTATTTTTAATAGTGAACAATTAAATTGGGACATCTCAAAAAGGAGACGTGGACAATAAAAATAAGACGAAAGGTGCAAAAGAATACAGTAACAGTTTTAAGCTGGAAACAGATTTGAGAAAAAAATAAATAATAATAAACTGAAAATTCAAACCCACGTCCCCACACATGACCGCACGAGTTGCTTTTGCAGCCTCTACCGGAAGCATGTCACCATAAACCTCAACAGTAAAAAAAGAAAAAAATGATTTAGGGTGCGTTTGGTATCCTACTTTTAGCAAGTTTAGATTTGAAAAGACAATAGTTAAGTGTTTAGTATAAAGGTTTACCTTTCAAATAAGATAAAGACCCCACAAAACCCATAAGAGGCCAAGAGGAGTGGGTTTTGATTAATTACATTCTCTCACACACAAATTTTTTATCTCTCTCTCTCTCTCACACACACACACACACACATTTGCACATATTTTATTTTTAAATAATATTTTTAATTTCTATTTTATTTAAATATATTTTTTTCTCTTACCTCTAAACCAAATCTAAATCCAAATTCAATTCTAATTCTAAACCCGTCTACAAACTAAACACACCCTTAAAGAAAGATAGATGTATCAATATCATTACTAAAGCATCATTATGAACCATAATCAGGTGGTAATTTATCTCTTAACTTCCATGTTTCATAGTTTATGCTTGCTTATCAAGCAGAAGCAGTTTCAATAACACAAACCATCTCCAAGGTGGCCTAGTGGTAATGCGTACCAAGATCTCATAATAGACCTGGGTTCAAACCTTCTGGGGTAAACATCTTCAAAGGAAAGAGTCGGGAAATGAGTACCGGTTATGCCGCGTACATCAAAGCTAAATAACATGAACAAGGGTCTTTTGCGTTTACCCGTTTAGTTTGGATAATACAAATTGCTTCCGTTTAAAAGTAAGCATGATAGAAGAAAACATAAACAATCCAAAACGTCCAAGTTTGTTAAATGAAGCTGAATACAGACAGACACACACACACACACAAATATCACCATTTATTGTTGATTTAAGCTGTATGGAGTCGTTCATTATTTAGATTCGTGTTCAAGTACATCATTTTGCTAGTTAGCCCCGTTTGTCATTACGACTTTATGTTCATAACAAAGTTTAGCTAGTAGGATTTTTTAATCGTTATAGCTTTTAATCTATATGTCTTTTGTAGGCGAAGGGTGTCAGGATTAACAACCGGAAACAAGAATGACTAGTCGAGCCTCGTACTTGGATAACAATCCTTTTAATCAGGAAATCTCAGAATACATTCTGCCAAAAGAATTCAAGATTCCCAAATTTCATCTTTACGATGATTCTACCACGGATCCTGATGAGCACCTTCATTCGTTTAAAGGAACACTGAATCTATACAATCTCCCTGATCCTGCTTTGTGCAAACTTTTTGACCTGACACTCAGGGGAAGAGCTATAAGGTGGTTCTGTGAGATACCAAGCCACAGCATATCTTCGTTTTCTCAGTTAGTGAAAAGCTTCCAAAGCAAATTTGGTTGCTTAAAAAGGTGGGAAAAAAACTCCACATGAACTGTTCTATATCAAACAAGGCCCTTATGAGTCCCTCAAAGAGTTTGTTGAACGGTTTAATGAAGCAATCCTTGATATTGGAGAATGTTCAAATCAAGAAATGATTATACCTGCCTTCATCCACGGCCTCCGGCAAGCTGCCTTAGCGAAGGACTTAACAATTAAGCTTCCAACTACCATTGAGGAACTTATGGTACGAGCCTACAATTTCCATTGTGCAGAGGAAGCTATTGCCAATAAGATGAATTCAGAGTTTCAAAAGGGGCAACAAGGAAAGAGAAATCATAAACGCATCAGAAGGACGTTTACTCAGGTTACACATCATTTGTTTTCATTTCACCTTTTAGCATATGACTTGTCACTTAACAAATGCATATGACGTTCTGTCTCTACAGAGTGATGGTGGGTCAACTTGTTCGTCAGATGACTTTAATGAAAAAAAGTGTATGCTTGAGTTTGCTGCTGTAGGAAAAAGATATCCTGGACCAGTTGGTGCTGGGGTCGTACTTCGTGATGAAGATACAAGTCTGGTATATGAGTTACTATACTTAAGTGATAAATACATCGCAGCATCGGGCTTACTGATTTTGAAATTTGTAGGTTTATTGTGTCCGTGAAGGGCTGGGCAGTGTGAGTAAAGGTGTTGCTGAATATCAAGCTTCAAATTTAGGATTGCAGTATGCACTTGAGAGAGGATATACACATATTCGCGTGGAAGGAGAAGCTAAGCATGTTTGTATGCAGGTATACACTTTTCCTTTATGCTCTTGTTTATAAAGTGTAAACTGATGTCTGCTTCTAATTAGAGATAACAAGTGGGTGATTAGAAAGTTTGTTAGAAGATGATGGTCAAGTTTATTTCGATACTTATAAAATATTCTTTGTTTATAGCATCCTGGTGTCTTCAGACCTTTTTTTGCAGGGTTTGACTTATAAAATGTTTTCCGATTGATATAAGTGCTAACAGCAAAGAACTTTATCATAATAAAGGTTATTTTGGGAACACTATAGTGTTTTTGTATCATGTTTATCATATATATGAATGTGAATCACAAAAATTGTGATTCATAAGAACAGAATCTAGAGGTTACTGAATGCTGAAGATAGAGAGTGTAATCTTATTAATATGTGTACTTAAAAGCATACATCAATATATATATATATATATATATATATATATATATATATATATAGAAGAGCACTGGTAGTATATTACATCGGTTGGGTTGGGTCGTAAAATCTAGTGGATTAATAAAAGATGATAACCAAGTATATCGTAGATGCTTCTGGTATATGTCATTTGCTTTGTTTTTAGCAGCCTGGTGTATTTGTACGTATTTTCAAGATCGTGATGGCTTTGAGGTTTTGAGATGTGTAAATGCACAGATATGTTTGTTAGAGTATATAACACCTGCACACACCTATGTACAGACCTCTATACAGTATATAGCTCTTGCACACACCGCTCGAACAAACAAAGAATACAAACAAGGCTTACGGAAAGTAAATGCGGAATATAATCGACACAAGATATAACGTGGTATCCACGACTAGGATAGTCGTGGCAGTCCACGGGATCAAACCAGAGAGATATTATTAAGCTCTGAGTTAAACTGCTCAGGCTCGTGCCAAACTGCATGATCATGCTAAACTGCACGATCTTGCCAAACTGCACGACCTGTGCTAAACTGCACGCCCCGTGCTAAACTGCACAGGGTACAAACACACACACCCAGATCCCAGTTTACAATTACAATGAGAGGGGTATTTATAAGTGTGAAATCCATCTTCAGTTTACTTATTCTACCGATGTGGATTGGGTTTGCACCCAACAATCCTCCCCTCAAACCCAGTACTACAATAGACCTCTCTTCCAACGATACATGACACAACATGTTCTACAGTCGTTGAACCACCTGTCCCACTCTATTTGAACGGTGTAATCTGCTCTACCCGAGCTATCGTTGTATCTGGATTAACTTAGGGTTGTGCCACCTGCGCCACACACATTCGAGGCCTATCAACTTAACAGACTTCGGATGAGGCACATATTGCGAGGTGGTTCTTTCAAGAGGTGGTTCGTTTGCATGGAGTTCCAAAGTCCATTACTTCGGATCAGAATTGTGCTTGTGTGGTGAAAATCCTAAACTTTGGATGTGTCGTGGGCCAAGCTGAATTTGCTTATTATAGGGTGGTCATAGTTCACGAGATTTTCACCATTTGAGGTTGTGTACAAGACTTCTCCAAGGTGCCAAAAGTTCAATATAGACCCAATATTTGTCATAGACCCAATGAACCAATCTTAGCCACTCATTTTTTCATCAAAAATAAAAAACCCACTTTCCACCTTTTTAAAAAAATTAAATATCTCACACACTGTTAATCGTTACGCAAAACAAAACATATCATCGCGACGAGAATTAAATTATCTTTCTATAGAGGGGCGACACTATGTACTTTCGACGAACTTTTTTTTATGATTTTATGAAGTCATATACGATTTTATGAAATCATATATGATTTATGAAATCATATATGATTTTATGAAATCATATATGATTCGTTATACGAATCATATATGATTCTAACGAATCATATATGATTCGTCACACGAATCATATATGATTTTCGCAATTCGTGACTGAAACAAAATTGAATAAAAGTTCGTTAGAATCACAAATCATATATGATTTCATGAAATCATATATGATTCGTTATACGAATCATATATGATTCGTTATACGAATCATATATGATTTTCGCAATTCGTGCCTGAAAAAAAAAATCAAAAAAAAGTTCCTCGAAAGTATATCGTGTCACCCGTCTACTGAAAGATAAAAAAATACTCGTCGCGATGGTGTATTTTTTGTCGTGTGACGATTTACCGTTTGTAAGATATTTTATTTTTAAAAAAGAGGTGGAAAGTGAGTTTTTTTATTTTTGATGAAAAAATGAGTGGCTAGGATTGGTTCATTGGATCTATGACAAATAATTGGTCTATGATCTTAACTCTTCTCCAGGTAGTGGGTTCGATTTTGTTTGATTATCGGGAAAGCAAAATGTTCAAGCAAACAGGATAGTGGAAGAAGTTCAAGCTACTCATGAAGGTGGTCGAGCCAACATTTACGAGCAAATGCTAAGTACACAAAATTGCAGCGGATAAGATTCATCGGGGACAGTTGTTCCAGTAGGAGATGAGGTAATGGTGTTCTTCGCAAAGAACGTTTTCCGGTTGGGACTTATAGCAAGCTACAACCAAAGAAATATGGTCCGTAAAAAATACTTTGAAAGATTAATGATAATGCTTATGTGGTGGACTTGCCAAATACTATGAGTACTTCAAAGACTTTCAATGTGTCAGATATTTATGAGTTTGACTCAAAGGACGTGAATGAGGACAAGCACTCAAGGACGAGTTCTTTTAAAGAGAGGGGAAGTGATGTGGAGTGTTCTATGAAGGAATTTAACTCTGACTTGAGAGATGAAATGCAGAGCCGCAACAAGCTTGAATGGAACATGACTACACTAGAAGACCAGGTTTGCGATTTGGTGCATGAAGAAAGAGAAGAAAATAAGAAGTTGAAGATGGCATTAGAGTCTACTCGTAATGATCTTGCAAGAGTTTTGTAGGATCACTACCGCCTGAGGCATTGGTCTGTCAAGGTTCAAGAACACTTGCCACGACACATGCATTATCGAGAGAGACCTCGTGGTGACACCAATGTTCCAGTTGCTCACCTTGACCCTGATGATCCATATGTGTCTGCTGCTATTGGTGTCTTAATCATTCATGAGGAGACCCCATCACCTGAGCTACTAGGATCCCCTCGTGACTCGCAGTAGTTCAGTTTCAATTATAGTGTCTCTTATTTTGTTATCACTAAACAAAATCTTCAGATTGATAGACTTAATGTCATTGGGTGTAATGGCTTTTGGTTATATTTTGGATCTAGATGCAAAAATGTATTAGCTCTTATGTGATTAATGATGAATGACTAACTTTTGATTACTACTTGGTGTTGTTATTGTTGATTCATCTATACATGATATGACTATACCATTGTATGAATACTCACTAATGTTTTCTTTTGTGTTGTAATAGAATCATGCCTCCTAGAAAGATGTTTGTGGTTGCAATTGAAAAGTTGGTTGCTGACAAGGTAGCAGAGGCTATCACTATGGATCGTGCTACCCGAGTTAATACCGGTGGAGCTGGTAGAGCTAGAGGTCAGGCTGAAGCACCGATTATCCGAGAATGCACGTTTACCAGATTCATGAAATGCAATCCCACCATTTTTCATGGGACTGAGGGTGTTGTAGAATTGTGTAGATGTTTTGAGAAAACGGAAATGATTTTTGGAATAAGTGAGTGTGCAAAAAACAAAAAGGTGAAGTTTGCTGTTGCTACTCTCTAGGTTCGCGCTTTGACCTGGTGGCACTTCAAAGTTGCTACTTTAGGCTGGGAAGTTGCTAACAGAACCACTTGGACTAAGATGAAGAGATTGATGACTGGGGAATTTTGTTTGCCTAAGGAAATATAAAGAATGGAACATGAACTATGGAATCTGAAGGTGAAAGACTTCAACATTTCTCCTTACACCCAAAGGTTTAATGAATTGGTTTTACTATGTCTGACTATGGTTTCGATGGATCAGAAAAAGATTGAAGCTTACATCCGAGGATTGTGTGAAAACATCAAGGGAGATGTTACATCCTCTAAGCCTGCAATTCTGAATGAAGCGGTGCGTATGGCACACACTTTGATGGAGCAGAAAGCCCAAGCAAAGGCTAAAAGAGTGGCTGAAGGAAATACAAGGAAGTGAGAAAATTCCAAGAGTGGAAGCAACAGTAACTGGAACACTTATAAGGATAACACCCGCCATAATCAGCAAAATTAATCAAGGCAAGGAAATGCACGAGCGATGACAACTGCCCCAAACGAAGGTAATGAGCCTGCTAGACCACCTCCTGTGTGCAACCATTATGATGGACATCACTTTGGCCGATGCTCGATTAAGTGTCACAAGTGTGGTGGATATAGTCACAAGAAAAGAGATTGTAGAGTCAAGGTAGTTGCCAGTGGAGCCAATGCTCAACAAATTGTGACTTGTTTTGACTGCGGTGAAAGGGGACATGTAAAGTACTATAGGAGCTGAGATAAAAGAATATCATATAAACAAATATAAACGCAGCGGATCATGCACCTATCAACGGATCCATAGAGTAATATGATCAATCAAAATAAAAATAACGATTATTACCTTTGTAGCGTGATCGATAGAAACGAATGGTAACCTTCACCTGATACACGAACCATCCAATGAAACCAAGTGATCAAAGTAGATTACCTCTATGATGTATCCACACTACACTTCATTATATACCAATGAATACTAGTCTTATAACCTTGTAACCTCACAATACACCTTGAATGAATTAGATTCAAAGTGTTGGATCAAGAAAAACTACAAACCTTTAAAGGGATGTGTTTGTGCCGTGTTTTTCAAAGGAGAGAAAGGGAGAACGTTTTTGGTATGTTCATTATCTAATAATGAAAATATATCTCCTATATATTTGACCAAAAATCAATCCTAATCCTTCCCTTGAAAGCCTCCTAGGTCGGCCCCTCTAATGGGCTTGGTGGGCTTCTCATTTGCTTTCCAAGATCAATAAACTGAGCACATTACTTAGTTATTATAGGTCTGATATTGATCTCGCGTTACGTAGGTTATTTATATATCGTAAATACAACACGATATATAAAGTGGTACCTTACTGTATATGTGTGTGTCCCTATAGGCTCACATGTGTCTAGCCATATAATTATTTATTATGACACGAGCATACTCTAACAACTCCCACTTGCGCACGTCATAATAATCAAGTAATAATACAAGCAAAGGTTAGCGTCTAGCAACACGCTAATGCCCCTAGAAACATATGATGATAGTTTCTTAAACATCTTATTTTAAATGGTTTAGATATCAGTCATCCTTTTGTTACAGATATTGTGTTGAACATTAGACATGGATCATGAGTCATTTGATGTTTAACATTCTGTTTCTTGATATAGACATTGAACTAGATTACCAAATTAATCAAGTATCATCTTAATTACATTTTGGTGCGGTCACACATACATCTGTTCAAATCATCAAGGGGTCTAGTAGTATCTTACTCCATAACATGTGGAAGAACAAATCTTATTTTGACTAGACGTGTCCATTATGTGTTTCACATCCCTCCTAAAAATGGCCTTTATAGCAGCCTTCAACAGGTCAGCATTAAACCATATCAAAGATTGATATTCCATACACACAAAACCTACTTGCATCTCAAGTCTGAGGATGAGAGACATAACCACTTATGAGATTCACTATTGACGCCGATCCATGAAGTGATTTCTCATAGGTTAGGTCAGTCCAATGTTCATCCAATGAACAACATATGAGTTTGGCGGTATCATCCATTAATATTCATACTATATGAATATGACCAAAACACTCACATTTGCCTTATTTCAATGATACTCCCATATAATTAACTGACAATGGACGATTTAGAATAAATAAATTATTCATGGATTTAAACATGCAAATTTAGAACACATTTGTAAAAAATGAAGACGATCATACCAGGTATATTAATTCATTGTTTAATACAACTGCTTAACGTTCTATTATCCAAATACTAAAAACAGATATACATAAGACTACTAGCAGGTCAAAGTCCAATGTTCCTAACATGATAAACATGTTTGGTACAAGACATTGACTTTGTAAAATGTACCAACTAAGTTGTCATTTGAGTGAACTTTGAGAATACTTGTTTCAAAACTCACAAGCAGTGAAGGTTTTGAATCATATGATGATTGTCATTTATATATGCGCGTTCAAGTGCTAATGCAATAATACTAGCATCGCGACAATACATTACATAGGTTGTTTGAAACAAGCAAAACCACCTATTTAAGACAGTCTTCTTAACAACTTCCCAAACTGTGAAGTATTCTTATTTCTTTAATGAATAGTGCAACAATACTTTCAATCAAGCATGTCTAGTCAACAACATTATCATATATGATGAAATCATGCTATGACTAGGATTGAATCATCTCAATCATAATAAGCATTAGTGTATAAAACCAATACCAATCTCCTTATAAAAAATCCATAAATAATGAACATGTCTTCAGTCCTTTGAATGCCTTTTAGAATGTTCTTTCAATAGTAGTCTATCGACTTTCACTTAGTTACTATTGTTGTCGGTTCATCTTGCATTCATGCAAGTGTTACAATTTAGTCTAATACATATCATGACATACATAATGAAACTTTTAGCTAAACTAAACGTTTCCATGCATGTGTTCAATCTCATTAGGTGAGATAGAACTTTGAGTCTTGCTTAATGATGTGTCATATTGTGTTAGACTTATTAATCGCATATGTTTATCCTAATAAACATGTGTCCCAAGGTTGTATGTTTTATTTTGTATATTTCTTGATAGAAATATTATTCCAATCTAAGGATTAAAATCTAGTTTAGGTGAAATATCACTTCCAATATGTTGACAGCATATGAGATATAAGAAAGACAAAACATGATGCTCCAACTAGCTTTAAGGTGTACTCGGGAGTTATCTTTATTTCAATCAAAATCAAATTATTGATTTGAATTTAAGATTCCAACTCCTAGATGCATGCTCTAATCCACACTCTTGGGTATATACAGCTTGCACACTTTCTAAAGATTATTTTGATACATAAACCCTTATGATTACGCAACGTCCTCGCAAAGGTAATCATTCAAGAAGGAGTTTAGACATCTAATTACCATATTTCATATTCATGAAATGAAGTATGGTATTTATTATCTTTATTCATTTACCGCATGCAAGAAAAATAAGCTTTAACTATAGTCAATCGCTTGAGCATAAGTAGAACCCTTACCACATGGCTTGCGTTTAAATTTGTGTACATTTTTGTCCATATTAGTCTTCTCCTAAAAGTACCAATTTAAGCTCTCAGTCTTACCGATTGGTGAAAGATTAATCAAATTCCAAAAATGATTTTCTTTCATGGACTAAATCTCAACATTCATTATGTCATTAGCTAGTGCATTCAAAAGGTTGTGTAAGAAGAGACTTTCTTCAAAAACATATGCTCCTACTTACTTCTTGTAAGAGGAGACTTTCTCCAAATACGCAGCAAGTCGAGCAACAATAAAATTGTTCTCATTTGGGATGTATGATACATGCTAACAGTTCTTGACTCTAGTTTGTTAATAACACGCTTAACATGGTCTCAACAAATTCAGAACTTCAGTTAAGACTTAATGGGTGTATTCCTATTCAATAACCTAATGGTGTCTTAGTTACCTTCTGGATGGAACCATATTGAGTAAACACGTGGCTTACTCAATTTGTTAACCTTTATAAGATTAGAGTTAGGGTAGTTAAAGTTATCAAAAATCGAAACAATATCAACATAGTTTGATTTTACACATCATACATACCATAGCGATGTGGTGTTCTACGAGTAATAGGATTATGAGACAGTATCACAATTCCTTAGATAACCTAATACCCTTTGGCTCACATACTTGCCAATTTGTTCAAACATAATGGTATTAACAGTAATTTCAAGCCAATTGCATGCTATAACGTAGAAGTCTTAGAGAAGTTCAAGGACATTATGTACATGTCTTAACTAGAAGACATAACACGTTAATTACTAACATTACATTATAAGTCTTTGAACATTTCAATAACTTCATGTACATGTCGTGACAAGGAGACATGACAAGTTAATTGCTTACTTTATAAGTCTTAGAATAGTTCAAGGACATTATGTGTATGTCTTTACAAGAAGTCACAAGCATATTAAATAAAGTATTATTGAACGCCGACTCTTTGCTTCAACTATATTTTCAAGTTAATTACATACATCTTATTGATGTCTTTACAAGAAGACACAATCATATTGGCTAAACCTTTTAGTGAATATGATGAATTAGGTATTCATTAGTTCTTGACACTAGTTCTAAGTAGGGCGACATACATTGAGGTGTATAAGTCCTAGTAGAATATTAGCTTTCTTGCCATGCAGTTAAGAAAAACCATTAGTCATATTGTTATGTGTTGTACCTTGAACACAATTAGGATTTCTCCCACTTGTGCATGGCACAACATCAAGTATTTATAAAAACAAATAAGCATATTACGAGTCAGGTTACGATCCTGAGACTAGTGGGTTATGAGTCCACCACGCTTCTGTTTGTTTGTATGAATAATACAACAATGTCAAAGGTATGATATGATTTAAGTCAAACTAAAATCACATTTGCATTACATGTATATATAGAACTTTATTGTTTAATAAGCAATCATGCATAAATATTGTATAGATAACATTTCAGGCAGCGACATCAGAAAAGAGACAAGTTATCTAATAGAATACTATGCAATGATTCTAATTAAACTATGATGCTTCATATGTGAAAAGTAATGTATTATTTCAAGACCAGCTAGAAATAAAATGGGTCACTTACAATGTGATAAGCTCATAGCTTCCACTTAATTTAGACAACATTACATGTGCGTCTATATCAGTAGTAAAATGCATTGCTCCCACTAGATAAGACAACATTAAATGTGTATCTATACCAATGAAGTGCAAGTAGCAATTTATTTACTTTTCTATTCTTTAAATATCTGCACACATTATCTCTAATGTGAGCCTTACAGACTAGTAAACATGTACTTAGATATTCAAAGAAGTGCATCCAGTTTTGCTATATATATGATGGACTAGCCATCAATGCCATTCTTTAACTTGAAAGTTTTGCATGTAATTCCTCCTTCTACATTACCTCAAGGGTGTGTAGAATCTTAGAAAAAATATCGAGTTAAGGAAAACTAGTAGAAAGCATGCTATTAATTTCCTTTTCTCTTTTGCGATTTATTGAGATTTCCATTTCTAATTATTAAAAATCATACCATGCCTTGATGCTTCAAGATGTATCATTTTGGTGGCTATAGAACACATGTTCTCTAGTCATCCAAATAAGATGTGCAACCGTACTTAACTGTTAGACTTTTACAAGACAAAACGATTTCTCGAGTAAGTATGCTTTGAGTTTGGTTAGGATTGGAAAATTCAAGTATTCCTATTATAGCTTTCTCATACAAGTAGAAAGGATAGGAATAAGTCTTTTTCTTACAAGGAAAGAAGACTTAGTTTGCATTCCTTTAACAAAGAAAGGAAACAAACTTTGGTTTATGGTTTGTGTTGCATAAATGTCATTAATAGAAATTACAATGTTCAATTTAATATTTTTGATATTTAATCCTTTCAAAATTAACTACCCAAGTTTATAATATAAAACAATTAATTTTACGAAAGGCTAAGATCCTCATTGAGGTTCCACCATCACATCAATGATCTACTAGCAATGATAGATTCAATAGGTAGGTGATGTTCACCAATTACAAAAACTTGTGCAATTCTTAGACAATATGGGACTCATGGCATTAGTAACCGAGTAAGTAATGTCAAGCTGGCATGTTTAGTCCCATCTTTGCCTCGGGTTAAGGTCTCACCCACTTAACTCGATTAAGTCATCCATTTTGAGAACATGTGAAAATATGTCTAGGTCTTACGCATAAAGAATAATCACCATGGGTTACAATTCATCTACGTATCATGCAGAGTAAAAGGTAATTGCAGGTGAACTTAATCAATTGGATGGCAGGACTTAAATTTGTGACGGGTATTAGTTTTGATAAATACGTGATCAAAAGTGTTTACAAGGAAGCATGCATTCATCCTTCGTAGCACAAGTTAAAAAACCATTTTTAACTTAAGTCTAATCATTGTTTTAATTTTATGTATATCAAGTTGTCCCATTAAAGACTAATATATAACCTAAGTGGGATAAATATTAGATGGACAATACATAAAATAAATAACAAGCATAACAAATTAAGTGTTATTTATTAAAAACAAAGATTTAGTTTCAAATCATATTTAAACTTTTAACTAAATCAAACATTTAGTTTCTAAAATTGGTTTGTGTTTTATTTTTAGTTTTATATAAAATATTTGCAAGTTATATACATTCCAAACATATATAAAAGCAAACAAACAAACAAATAAACACAACCATAAGTATGTAAGCCTCAACCAATGTAAAAACATATGCTTGGTCTCGTGAGTCATCACAAGAACCAAGAAGTCAACTAAGGGTTAACCAAGACAACCACAAGGAGGGCTCCCACCTGCTCCAAGGCCTATCAAGAGCAAATAGAACCCAAAGTGAACATGATGTCCAAATCTGCCAGAAAGTTTCAGCTGACTTTATGGGCCTGAAACTCCTAGAAGGAATCCTCCCCAATCTGAGCTCTAGTTGAAGAAGTTGTAGCCATATGAGTTGTCCACCTGCACAAGAAAAATAGGACTCTAACTCCGTAGAGAACTTCAGGAAATCTATTTTTAGTGGAAGTCACTCTAGCAGCTCCGAATTTAACTTTACGCCTTTAACTCTTTCGTCGTTCCAATCCAAACAATGGTTACAATATTCCAATAACTAGATACATTTTATCTATCATCTAACTACTATAAAATGACCAAACAATGGCTACAATCAAAATTAAAAGCATACAAATGAAGCCGAAACAATCGCAAAACCCAAAACTGAAATAAACGCAACCATAAGCAAATCATGTCACAATTGGTCAAGGTTTTCATCGAATTTGCATACTGATGACATCAAATAACGTCACTTTTATAGCATCATTTATCCCATGTAAATAACCTGTTAGTGCAAATATTACGATATTTAATCTATACGATCTCTTTATGTTTTGGTAATGATAAACATGTGACTTGTAATACGTAACGTAAAGTGCGCAAGTTACTCGTGATCACAAATCATCAATGCATACATGCATCAACATCTCTAGACGTCTCAAGTATGCATCAAGACGGACATTGGTTTACATCCAATGTAAATCACATAAGGTATGTACAAACAAGCATTAAACTCGTAGAATTGATCAAAGAAATAAGTTTTTGTCTTAAACTTTACATTTTTATAAATGTAATAAAATAACTATTTCAAAACTTAATTAGACAAATTATTTTTGAATTATAAAGAAATGTTTTATGTTGTAATTATTTCAAAATTCAAAATCTTGTTCTTTTCCCCCAAAACATGTTACACTTTTACCAGACAAGTTTATCACCACAAAAAGACAAAAACAAGAGCGTCTGTCGGGGCGGTCCCTTAAATAGGTTGGCGCCCCCCTTAAATACCGATGGCCCCTAATATATCTGGGACCACCGTTTCGTGACAGGCTGTTTTTCAGCTCCTATAAATAGTGGGTCACCTCTAACTATTTTCACAACCCTTTTGCACGAATTTCTTTCAGTTCTTTCTCTCTCTAGATCTCACTAAATCTCTCTAAACCTTTGATCATTTAACTTGTTTAATCTTGTTTAAATGTGATCCAATCTTCTAACCTTTTCTTCTTCCCTCAAGTGCGAGAGAAGAACTTTTGTCATCGTTAAGATACGAAGTTATGTAGTCTAGTTAGTTCATTTGTAACATATGTTACATATAGATCTAGTCCATGTCTTCCAATCTTTAGTAGTCTGTAGATCCGAATGGTGTGTACATTCGGAAGGGTTGATTGTGGGTTGGTTAGTATTTTGGGCCTTAAAATACATTAGTGTAATGGTAGATTGGTTCTAGCTAAGATTAGGACTCGACATTTAGCTTAGTGTCAAAAAATAATGTAAGCGACGCGGTTTATGTGTTTAGGCCATAAAACACAAGGTTTGTTATGTTGGGCCATAAAACATAACGGGTTTGGTTGTACCCGAAGAAGGACTCGACATCTAGCTTAGTGTTAGAAAATAATGTAAGCATTGGTATAAGGTTTTCTCCGCTGAAAGGGAGCTTGTTGATTAGTGAAGTAACTCTCGAGTTGGATACTCGAGGAGTGGAGTAGGGCGAAGAGGAGCTTCGTGACCGAACCACTATAAATCATCGTGTCGGTTTGCATTTTCTTTTACCTTTCTCTTTACTTATGTCTTTACATTTATCGCTTTACTTTTACACTTGCATTGTGCTTATGATTGTGTGCATTGTTGTGTATGTTATGTTAGTCATCGTTGTGTAGCTCTTTGTAGTAAACATTGTGAGTGTGGATATATTGGTAGAATATGCACTAGTTATTTTAAATCCATTATCTACACTTCTCATATTGCGTCAAACTTGATTGGTGATTTGATACAAATAATCTAGTTCGAAAACCTCTTCTAGAGGCGGTCCCTTTAAATAGGGCGGCCCCCTGATGTACTAGGCGGCCCCCATATATTTATGGGACCGCCGACAGAGAGTCATGTAATTATTGATATAAAAGATTTAAAGTTTTTGAAAAGAAACGTATTCACCCCCCCGTGTTTCCATAATTAGTATCAGAGCCACGTCGCTCTAGTTTTCAAAACAAATGGTTTTTAAAATAGAGTACGATCCATGTATCAAATTACCCATGAAGGGGGATTAAATATGAAAAGTGTTTTGTTGTTTGATTCGTACTAGTTTTGTTATTAAATATACTTCGTATACTAGCTTGAAGGAAATTTTTCTCAAAAGAACTTGGAAGTGTTAACTTATGTTTGTCTAAGTCATAAGAGTAGAAATAATGTCTAAAACACGTATTTCATGTGCTGAAACAACTTTCTGAAGTCCTACGTCCCTATATTAAGTCACCAAATAATTTTGAACAAAAAACGTGTTTTGGGGTCACTGGTGGCGGTCCCATAAATGTTAGGGCGGCCCCCAAATATATCTGGGGGCCGTCACCTTTATGGGGGCCGTCTGTCTGTTTCAGCAGAATTTGGCAAACTTCGAAAAATCATATAAAATCAACCGTAAGTCCGTAGAAGTCGTGCCACCCGCCATTTCGAAGATAATTGAGTCTACTTTCATTTAAAAATACTTCCAAGTCTTCATTCTAAACTTAAATAAGTCAGAAATGCAAAATACTACATAGTGGTCAAAACTTTGAGTTCCGTTTTAACGTAAAACTTGTATTTTACATTTTCCTTTGAGTCGGGCATTTCTAATTGATATATCTTTGAAAAATAGTGTATTTGTCCTTTCAAAATATTGATCTTAATTAATTTTTGAAATGGGGAGGAACTATTTTATTTTCAAATCAAATCAAGCTAAGTATACATCGTTATATCTAATACACAAAACAACGACGAATATCCTTATGTGTATGCTAGATGATTATGTGTGTTTACTTTTGTTTCAACTTGGTTAATAGATATTAATAAGTAATCATTACTATTTGTAATTGAGCTAATTATATATCTAAACATATGTGTCATGTATGCTATTTGTATGTTACCAGTTTTCCGGATTATGCCTAATAGGAATTATGCTAGATTTCTTGCGTTAAGTTGCAAAATTGTTTGTGCATTGCATATAGGCATAGATCACTATATTTATAAGTGTTACATAAACATCTTGTAGATCATTTTGAGTGTAGTAACCCATTTAAGATTGAGAGTTCAATAGTTCGTCAAGTGTGTGGAAAAATAATATACTAAGATCATATGTTAAAACCCGTCACTAAATTATTTCAAACATATTAACTCTCTTCCAACAAAATGTCTAAATCTTTTCATCATCTTGCGTTATTTGACCTTGGGTTGGTTAAACAAAATAAAATATTGTATTAATACATTCATAATTAAGTAAAAAAAATGTATTTTTAAACTTTGTTTGTACTTGCATTGTTCTAACACACACACAAAATTATATTCTTTTTATAAACATATAATATTTTACAAAAGATGTGTGTTGTATAAAAATGGTTAGGAAAATCATTTATATACTCATAAAATGTAAAAAACTATGCATACTATACATATCAACAAATAGTTTTTCGCACAAGCAAAATATATGACAATCTTGAAGTAAGAAATTAACTTGTCATTATTCATCAACCTCACCTTACAACTAGTCTTAGGATTAATGGAACACATTATGAAAATATTTATTTATTTTCTTTTAAAAAACGTTTTCTTGAGCGTCAAGCAAGATTTCGAATATATATCGATTCATTATTCAAATTATGATTGATATTATTATCGAATCTAATTGACAAGTTTTTGAGTATGGACAAGAAATCGGATTCTTATTTGTCTAGCTTTAAGATTATATCAAAATATAACAAGAGATATTATCTTAAACCTACATACTCAATCACACTCGATTGATATGAAAATAACGACATCCCTTTCTAAGACGATAAGAATATGCATTGGATCATACCTCACACTTGTGTAGATGATGTCATATTGAGTCTACTTGTCCAATAGTCGTGTTCCAAATATTTGGCAAATATATGCATAAAATACACAATGAAGTAGGATTGACGACTTGAATATTTCATCCGAAATACTCAAGTAATTTACCTTGCAATGCAATTGGTAAAGTCGTTGTTTCTGAAAAGCCAAACATGAGCAAATGCAAAACATATGTAACTTTGCTCAAACAATTCAAAAGCACAACTCAAAACCTAAACTATCTTCTCATCAAAACCTATCTTTCTTTACCAAATAAGCATAATATTTATTCCTTACCAAATGAGAACCCTTTAACCATCTAAGGTTAGAATTAGGAAGAATTGAGCATATTCCACAAACCATTATCATGCTTTCTTTTAATAAGTGATCGTAAGAGGATTTTAAATATGAAGATGATTATTATTCAAACGATAATCAATCTCATCATTCAATCTAATTACAAAATTGGAATATGAACATGAAATCAAGATTAGGATTTATCTAGATCACAGAAATATCAATCAAATGACCATAGATATTTTTCCAAGTCTACATGTTTAACCATCCTCGGTTATTACATGAAATCAGGATGTCGATTGTAAGACAACAAGATTAGACATCAAATTGCAACTCACACTTGCAATAAAGATGTTCCATTGAGTCTAAAGTGTTCAAATGTTGTGTTATTAGCTATGGTTAAATTATACATGCTAAACTTAACACACTCTGAGTAGGATTGATGACTTATAAATTTCCATCAGGAAACTCATAAGTACTCTAACTTGATGAGCAAGACTTAGATGTCATTTCCGAAAACTCAAATTGAGAACTCGTATAACTTATATAAGCTTCTCCTAATAACCTAATGTCAACACCATCTCCCAAATAATAATAAAATGATCCTTGCCCAAATTTGGCACTTCCACGGATTGATGGATCCTTCGTCCTAAATACATCTTCGGTTTAGGTAGATCTGCCCTATGGCATTAGATTTAAACATATTCCTCTTGTTAATCTCTTGCTTAAAAGTCTAACATATATGTAACTAAACTTTAGTTAATCATCATTATTTCTACAAAGAAACAAACACAAGATCTATTGAGGTAAATAACCTTAATTGGATTTCTTTCATAAAAGACATGCAAAGGTGCATTCTTTGAACACTCTCATTATAGAGCATTACACATTGTCACTCTTAAGCATACTCCTATGTTCTAGATGACTCATTCTCTCTTAAACCTACAACAACTTGTTTGCTCTATCATTTAACCTTAGAATTCCACACATTTTAATTAGGATTATGCGAACCAAAATTAAAGCATGTTAGTTGAGTCATAGTAGGCCTTGTATGAAAAGACAATACAAATTTTATCTTTGCTACACTTCATTAGGCAAATATAAGATTTCTGTTTTGTCTAACATTAGAATGACTACTAGAGAATCTATTGCACTAAAAATTCAATTTGACCTAACGGTTAAATTGCTTCCAAGAGTGAGTTGGGTTCGTAGTATAACCCGTAAAAATGGTCGTGTTTAGCCTGAATTGAGCACGACTAGTGATAGTCTCATATTCATTCTATAATTTGACTAAATGACTCCTCCTACATATGCCTAATGATAGTATACATCGATAAACTTTGTATCTTATTAGTAGTGCACACTAAGCAAGTAGATATTAGGTTTCTTCTTAGTCAATCTAGACTACTTGCATCTCACATATGTGCTTTGATGTTTCATGATGATAACGTGCTCTCATGTAATGCAATTATATGCTTTCATGTTTATCTTAATGCTCAATGTTTATTTGCTTAACTATTGAATGCATGTCTGTTGTAAAAGCGTTTTCCTTTTTCTAGCAATTTAGATAAAATATTCCTTAGTTTATCTAAATAACACATGCTCCTAAGTGCTAAATGCTAACATGTTTTACATGATGATTGCATTTAAAATTATCACATTTTGTATGCATCATTTTACATGACTTACGTGTTAATTGTGCACATACACTATGTTAGTTTAATGTATGACAATTAATATTTAAATGTCATATAGTCTTACACATTAATCTTGTTGATTATTGTGTTGATGCATGCTTAGATAAACTTGCATGATTATATCTATATATCTTATGCATCTAGGTATATATATATATATATATATATATATATATTCTCACACTATAATATTTTCCTTCGCGTCCGCGTCACAAATCTAAAAAGTCAAAAGAGTCGTAGAATGGTCTTAAATCTCCTTGAGTCTTCATTCACACCTTCCCTTAATCATCATCTCCCTTTCTTCCGAATCATCCACTCTTTCATCAAGAAAAGGTTAGATACAAATCTAACGCTCCTCCAAGTAGGTTTGACAACTTGAATATTTCATCTGAAATATTCAAGTATCTTTAACTTGCGATCGCAAACGTTAAAGGTCATATCCAAAAATTCCTATTCAAGCCGTTTAACAACATAAGTTAAAATGCTCTCCTTTCTCTTCGACGAAAACATTCTTTCTCTTCGATGAAAGCATTCTTTCTCTTCGACGAAACATTCTTTCTCTTCGACGAAAACATTCTATCTCTTCGACGAAACATTCTTTCTCTTTGATGAAAACACTCTTTATCTTTCGATCACACCTCTTCCTTCTCACTCAACCACGCCTCTACAACCATAGAGATGGCTAATCTCTTTCCTCTACTATTTCCGCTACCACCTTTAAGATAACCTTATACCTCGTCATATGATTGTTTTATGAACATTCACAATACTCGAGAAGACCACCATCCATCTTGACATTGTCAAGCTCGTCGTCTCTATCTTTGTTTGTTTTCTTCTTTATTATTATTATTATTATTATTATTTTCGCGTACGAAACACACCGAAGATACGTCACCATTTCCTTCGGGACAATGTCCAAAAGGAAATATCTCCATCGATAAGGTTGCGTCTGAAGATGACATCGCCGACATTCTTTCTTTACCCCTCAAGCGTGAGTCGTTAAATTATCTTCGTCAAGGTTTAAGAATGATGGAACACATTCCATAAATCGTTCTCTTCTTTTCTTCGATTCTAGTCCGTGTTCCATTCTATGTCGTGACAACTTAACTACTTCATCCGAAGTACTTTAAGTATTTTTAATTAGCGAAATGCAAATTAAAATGTCACTCTTTTCTAAAAATTCATCAATTTCTCCAACCATCCCTCATGTTGGCGGTCCAGCGGCCCCCAGATCTATTCTGGCGGCCCTCAGATATATCTGGGACCGCCGACAGCAACTTGTAATACCATTTTTTTTCATAACCTAACACTTCCTCTCTTCTGCTACGAGTTGACGTCTACTATACACCCAAACCTATACCCAATATCTCTCTATAGATCAATGGTTCATCCTCATATCCCAACACTCATAAGCATCATTGTTTATGTTGTCAAAAGTCAAGTGAATTTCATAATAAAATGCGTCTCATTCTCAAACTCAATCTTTACAATCACTATACTCACAATCTACTACTACACATTAAATCCCCTCACATACAAACCTTGGTCCTTACATCTCGCATACGTCTTATTTCAATTCATAGATGATTCTTCTCACTCCTAAACTTTTCTTCTCTCTTCTAGTAGTCGTTTCACTTCTAATAGTCTTTCTACTTCTAAATTTCTTCTCACTTCTAAACGTTCCTTTTTGTTGGGACTTAAACTTTAAAATGATTCTTAGAGTTACTACTTCTTAGGTATATATTAGTGCTGTCAAGTATAACTTAGTACTATTGGTGATACTAATGAAAATTATGCTAAATAGTTAGTACTGGTAGTATAAAGTTACTACTGCTAGTTACTACTGTTAGTATAAGTTAGTGCTGATAGTATTAAGTTACTGCTATTTGTTGAAGTTAAGACTGCTCAGAGTTAAAGACTGAAATATATGCTAAGTAGTTAGTGCTGCTAGTAGTAACGTTAAGACTGCTAGTACACAGTTACTACTGTTAGTATATATTAGTACTGCTAATACTAATGTTACTACTACTTATGTTTATCAGTACTGCTGGTACAAAAGTTTATGCTGCTGGATTACAACTGCTAGAAGAATTACTACTGTCAAAAGGATAAAGACGAGTAAAGAGATAAGGATTTTCTGGAGAACAAGAATACTTATGAAGATAAGTATTGAGTTATTTTTGTAAAAGATATGTATAATGTATTTGTTTAAGAGATTACGTTTTCTTTTAGAAAAGATCATGATATCTTAGGAAAGTATTGTAAGCCTTGTAGGACTCCTTGGTCTATAAAAGGAGGCTCTAGGGGCATTAGTTGATATACAAGTTTTCATATTTGTGAAGTCGATTAAAAAAGTTTCAAGGTTGTAAACCCTAGTACTAGTGAAGAGTACTCGTATTATTGATCTAATAATATTGGAGCGTTTGGTTATATCTTTGTTCATTCACAATTACTGTTTTATTCATAATACTTCTAGATATTAAGGTGTAGATTCCGCATACACTTTAGTATACATACAAAGTTTCTACAATAAGTTATTTTGGATTTATCCAAAGTAATTTAACCTTAGCCAAGCTAAGGAATCGATCAAGGGTTGGGATCAACAAAAACAGAAGTAACCAACTATATGAAAACAGATTTAACAATAAAAGCTTTTTCAAAGAACAACTCAAAAGATAGTGTGACACATATTACCAAATTTCACCTGTCGGCTATAAATTTACAAAACGAATGTTAAAGAAACATATTTCCAAAAGTCCCTCCAAACTGATAAGGCGAAGTCTGATAGGAATAGCCAAAGCTAAAAGTTGGTAGTAGAAAAAAAAGATTTCAAAAACACATACAAGCGAAGGAGATGTACAAAAGATAGTGTGAATCGCATGTGCAACTGAAATGATAAGCAAGGAATTCTATCTAGTATAAGCTTGCATATTGCTTGTGGGATTCTGATAAGCAATAGATACATAGAAAAACTGGGTAAAGTGCATGCAGAGATGCCATTCATCACTGGATTTGAGCAAGGGAAAAAATGCTTAACAAGAATATACACATGTAACACAGATGAAATAAATCAGACGCCTTCATATATCTGCCATCACAACCCCACCGCTATTGTTATCCAGACATCACAACCTCTGCATTCCCTTTTTGCTGTCCAAATGAAATACCAAAATCAAATATCAAACCAAGCATAATAGAATAGGCACTCCATGAACTGATACAAGGTTCATCCAGCATTTCTTGATGTTTGAAGTCATTATATAAGTTAAATCGCGTAAGCTATAAATTATCAATTAGCGTAAACGGGCACCAAACAAATTAAAGTTTTCGTCAAGCAAGCAATATATTATTTTTACGAAAGTAATAATTAACTTTTTATATTTTATTTTTATTGGTTGCGTAAAACTTTTACGTATCGCAATAAAATACATTTAGGCATACCCGGAAGCACCAAAACTTTTCTACGCTTCAACAAATACCTACTTTTATTCCCAATACCTAAAAATTACACATATTTATCCAATTTATACATATATACATCGTATTTTTATAGATAGAAAACACAAAGAAATATCTAGATAACAAACACATTCCTTACATCCATGGGATGATGTCCTCATTTGGAAACATAAAAACACAACATTAATCACAAGGACCAAGTACTTCCCTAAAAACCCTCATGGTGTTTTTATGAATCTAGTCTTGATCTCATCTAAGTCCTAGAAGTATTATAAGTAAAGTTTGCTAGTAGAAAGAACACACACTCTTTATTTCTAAGGATGAAAGTTCACAAAAATTCTCTTCTTCCCTCCTCCTCTCTAGCCCACGGCTCAAAACCCTCAATATACACAACCCATTTAAATTTTTCTACCACTTATACAGGCATACACAAAACATATCTAAGACCTACTAAGATGGTTTGAAGGTTAGGTTAAGCCTTTACAAGTGTTGAAGCAAGATAAAGGAAGTTTGGGTTCTTTAGAAAAATTAGGGTTTCATTCTTGCAAGCTTGGTTTAAAAATCTAAACAAGGGTTTAGATTATATTTCTATCATCTTTCACACTATAAGGGTCTATATATTAAACATTATATGTCTTTACTTTTATCATTTTTATGTGTTTACATGTTCTATATAACTAAATCACCACTTAGGATATGTTTAACTTGTAAAAGTGGATTTTTCTTGTAAACATGATTTTATGAACTTGTACACATGTTATATGGATATAAATATGGATCATGAACTTTATAAAATGTAAGACAAGTATATAATAAGTATTGGATAACTTGTGGTATTTATTAAGTTGAAAAGTATAGAAAACAAGTTATAAAAATGAGTACACCTAAAGATTTCAAAAGGGGCTGTTGGATTTCGTATTTTAGACAGTAGATTTAACACCTTATAAAGATAGTACACCTCATGACGATTCCAAAATGATAAGAAACTCGAAAAAACCGATTTATAACGAAAAAGATACGACGATTTCAAGTTTACGTTAAATATATACTTTTATAAAACTATTTTTATAAAAATTACTATTCACCACAGAAACTTATATTTTTAAAACATCATTAATATGATAAAACTTTTAAATACGAGAACGTACTCGAAAGAATCGCTAAAAACGGAGTTAAAACGAATAAGTTACGACATTTACGATAACTAAATCTATAAAAATAAATATATAACTGTTATGAACAGTAAAATCACTATTCATCAGAAAAACTCAAATTTTGAAAATGTTATATTTTGATAACTCGTCTTAATACGAAGGCGTGGACGTAAGAAACGAAAGAAACGGACTTAAAACGAGAAAGTTACGCCAGTTTTACTAAAGTATACTTATAAACGTTTTTACTTTATAAATATGATTTCACTAAAACGATTAGATGGCGATGTAGCTATATAGAATTATATGTGGTATTAGTTAATCAAAGTACTATATTACTAGGGAGTTTCATAATGAGGCCTCTTCGGGGTGGCGTATCGACGAGTTGTTGGATTTACGATTTAAAGTGTCCTAGCTCCTCATACGTCACTACATGACCTCTTAATTATGATAGCCCGAACGATAGTATGATGAGCTATACGACCTATAAATAATCAAAGTGTTTAGTACTTATACGACCTATATTGGATTAGGTTGCATTCGATCGTAAGCGTGACGCATTTTCTATTGTGAATACTTGTTGATTACCATTCACTCGAGGTGAGTTCATAGCCCCCTTTTCACTACGTGATTGTTTTACAAAATCTACGGGGTAAATCACATTGCTTGTTTTACTATTGGACACAAGTGTTCTTCTAAGTGTTTTCAAAATGTTTACAAAGTGTATGCTATCCAGATTACTGCCTGAATATTATTGCTAAGTTACCTTATTGCCGTGAAGTCCCTATTTATCATGAACCGTTAATTGCTATTGTAGTAAGCGCGAGTGTTGTGGATAGATCTATCGGGACTGACAATCCCCACCTTTCCTTGGGTCACTAGTTTGATCAAGGTGCATTTAACATTGAGAGGTGTTAGGTTGTTGGCAAGCATCCTATATTCTGATTGGGGCACAAATCTAGTTAAGGCTTCAGGGTCATGAGCTTAGTGCAATAATAAACGTTTTGGACTACTGAATGTGTTTCAGAGTCTACTATTACTTCGATCTTGTGGTCCACCCTTTTTACCGATAAACCTATGATTTCACTCAACCTTTGTGTTGACTTTTAGCATGTAATTTTAGGTCCTAGGGTATGAAGATCGGAGGGGAGCCGTGGCGGATATCAATGAAGACGGATTCTGTGTTTATCTATATTCAATGCAACTTTTATTATCTTTAAAAACTTAAGTCATCTTTTGGTATTATGAAGCTTTTGTTTAATTAAATATGTACTTGAAATGTTTATGACTTTTAAAACATATGGGACCTAATGTATGAACTCTGATATTTTGCTATGGCATCAAATGAAATCTTGTCTTAAACGTCCATTTATGGTCGTTTCCTATATCTTGATTGTTGTACTTTGAAGTAGCACCCCATTGTTACCATTCCGCTGCTACCTGATTTTGGGGGTGTTACAGATGGTACCAGAGCCAAGGTTATAGGGAACTGGGTCATTTTCAAAACCTAGTCTATAACCACAAAGTTTAAAGATTTTCTTTCATTTTTAAATACAGAATCCTTCATCACTGTCCGATATCCACGCGCGCGTATTCCCCGATCCTTACTTACTTTTCTGATTGTCATTATTGCATTATATATATAATCTTATATATATAATACTTGGTTTAAATTCGATCTCTTACGTCTATCTTCTGTCATATCAATATCTATTTCTATCGATCAATTATATAAATATCGACTATCCTGATTAATTTATAATTACTCATATCATCCTCCATTATATACCATGTGCCATAACTCTGCATACTTTTACAAATTCTCAACGAATTGTGTACTTGTGTTGCCAGAATCATGCCGCCCAGGAGATTTAAGAAGAAATCTGTTAGGAAGATAGTGGAAAAGCGTGTGGCCAAAGCCATTGAAAATATGAAAAGACTAGAGCTGACTCAAACAATGCTGGTGGATCCGGATCAACAAATACTAGAGGAACTGTTGTACCAGAGATGCATGGATGTTCGTATAAGACATTTATGAATGGCAAGCCTCACTCTTTCAAGGGGACTGAAGGTGTAGTCGGACTGAAACGTTGGTTCGAAAAGATGGAGCAAGTGTTTGAAATTTGCAAATGTGCTGAAGATGACAAAGTGAAGTTTGCTATGTGCACGTTCGAGGGTCGTGCTCTAACCTGGTGGAACGGAAATGTTCAGACTTTGGGACTTGCTAATGCTAATCAGATCCCCTGGAGCAACGTGAAAGCTATGATGACCACTGAATACTGCCCAGCAACTGAAATCCAAAGGATGGAACAAGAACTTTGGACTCTGACTCTGAAAGGAGATGATATCGAAGCTTACAGTAATCGTTTCCACGAACTAGTTCTGATGTGTCCTGAATTGGTGCCCACTGAAAAGAAGAAGATTGAAAAGTATGTGCGTGGGTTTCCTGAAAGAATCAAAGGAAATATCACTTCTTCTAAGCCTGCGACCTTGCATGAGGCAATCAATATGGCCCGTGAACTGGTCGAGCAATCAGTTCAGGGTAGGGCTGCTAGAATTGGTGAAAGCAATAAAAGGAAATGGGAAGACAACCAAAGAAACAACAACAACAATAACCATAACTACAACAATAACCACAACAACAACAATAACCGCAACCGAAACAACAATCATCACCAGCAACAAAACAGGAGACCAGAAACTGGCAGGGCATATGCTGCAGCCCCAGCTGGAGGAAAGATTTATGCTAGAAATTTGCTAAAATGCAACCGATGCAACTTACATCATCATGGACCGTGTCCTCAAAAGTGCCAGAGATGTCAAAGAATAGGTCACGTGGAGAAGGATTGTAGAGTTAGGCTTTAGGGTGCAGGTAATGATTTCCTGCAGAATGTGACATGTTTCGGGTGTGGTGAGAAAGTACATTTCAAGGACAAGTGTCCGAAAGCAGGGAACCAGCGACGAATGGTTATAAATTATAAAAAAATGAACGAAGCGACTATAGGAGATTCCTATAAGCTACCAAGAAAAGATTATATATTAGAAAAGCTAAAAGGAAATACACATTTTAGTACATTTGATGCTAAATCTGGATATGGTCCAACTAAGACTTGAGATCTACTAAACCATTAACGATCGTTCTCATAGTCCCCCACAAAAACATTATAATGGAAGGTTGGGAGAGAAGAAAGAAACAGAAGTATTAAAAGTAGCATATGACTTAGGATATGAACCTCTTGAGGATTCAGATATCGATTCCGATATTGAAATATATGCATACACAAATTCTAGTAATTATTCAAGTGACACATCATCTAACCACGAATAAAAATAAAGAAAAATATTTTGAAACAAAGAAATTATCTTTTGACACAATGGAAAATTTTGAGTCAAAATTAGAATTTGAAACGGATAATTCATATTTAGTTTTTAAAATATTATTTGAATATTATGAAAAAAGAACTAAGTTAGCCATCAAGCTCAAACAAGAAGATGATGAAGTTAGATCGCTTCGATTTATTTTCTTACCATTATTTTCAGAAGAAATAAGAAACCCATTAGCTTATATGATATCAAGAATAAAAATTGCCGAATATCTAACTGAGTGTAGTTTAAATTTCACTAATAAAGAAGAATTAAAAAAGCAATTTTTAGAATATAATAAGAAAATGGAAGAATATTACAAATCTGATTCAGAAGAGTCAGATGTCTATTATAATGATAATGATCATTTTGATTATGATTTCGGTGGACCTTATTATGAAACCGATTGATTCCTTATTATTTCTTGAAAAAGGACTAGATATTGATGGAAATCAAATTCCTCAATCTCAACCACCGGAACTAGCTCTTTTAAACAATGAGCAAAATTCTGTTTTAAAAACAGAAAAGTACAATGCAAAATTATGCAAATATATTTCAGGAACATTTTCACAAGCTGAGCAGAATTATAGTACTCATGAAAAAGAAACACTTGCATGTTTAAAAACTTTGAAAAAAATGGAAAATTGATCTATTACAAACAAGGTTCGAATTACGAACCGATTCAAAGTATGTAACAGGTTTTTGGAGATACAAATTACACGAGGACTATTGTAGAGGTTGACTTATTCGTTGGCAACTACAGTTACACCAATTTCATCCATACATCAAATATATAAAAACCGATAACAACACCATTGCTGACACTCTTACTCGAGAATGGAAGCAATAATCAAACAAGTCCAGTATCAATTACACCAAAAACAAGAACAAAAAGCCTCCATCAAAGAACAAATATCCATCATTGAAAAAGAAGAAAATGAACTGCATGATATTTTAAAAAGCTTAACCCAAAACATTGAATCAAGACCAGAACCATCTACTCAAACATCAACCCAAGCATCAAATTCAAAACCCAATGATCATCTTCACCATTTCTCGGAAGAAAAGAATTCATAAAAAGAGAAGAAGACATTGAAAAAATACTCTAGAATTCAAGTCACGAAAAACCAAAATGGTACGTCATCTTCAACGGACCATTCAGAGGCATCTACACTGATTGGGCAATTGTTAGTGCTCACATAATCGGAAAAAGTGTCTTACATAAAAGCTACCTCTCAAAGGAAGCAGCAAAAAAAGCCCTCGAAGAATCATACAAAACAATTACAACAGAAGAAGTTCAGAAGTCAAAACAGTTTGTCTCTCTTAATCAGCATTTGCAGAGTCAAACAACAAAATTAAATGCAGTCAGCAGAATGAAGAATATTTCGACCACAAGAGAAAAACAAGAAATGAGAAGACCAACAGTTGAGAAGTTTCAAAGGCTATTGGATAGTCTTATTAATTATAATGAAGTACACACAACCATGCTTTTCTATCCCAAGAAAAGAAGAAATATTGGACCCAAGGCGGTATTCTTTCCAGAAGCATCACCAAAGGATGTTTACGACTACTTCGTTCACGGATTAGTAGATACGGTATACATCAACGGCGAAACTCTCGAAGAATTACAAGAATTTCCGCGTAAAAATTAGCGTAAGCAGTTATGTAAGGCCTGTCGGCCAGTAAGTCTATAATGTAAATTAGCATAAGCAGTGATGTAAGATAGCAATAATGTAGTGACCTGTGTTGGTCATCTAGTAGGTTCTCTGCTGTAGATGTCACTAGAGCATATACTTTATTGTATTATAAATAGAGGCATAGACCTCAGTAATGAAGGGTGCGTTTTTTTTATTTTTTCAGAAAACATCCATAGTAACCAACCTTGTCGGATTGCCTTTCACAACAAAGTTTAACTTGAGCTTCCTTTTTAGATGTTTCTTGTAAACATTCTTTTCTCATCCAAGCTTTTAATGTGTTAATTCGTGCTCCTAGAGTATCTAGTATTCTAGTTCCATTATGTAATAATGTATTATACATTTCTTTTAATTTTGTTGGTACAGACTCAGGAAGTTTATTAAAAAACATTTCTAAGGCCACTTTTTGTCTTGCGGGATCTAACTTATAATACTGATCAGAGAATTCACATATAAATGAATCTAGATAACACATATTACATATTTTAAGATTAATTAATCTACAATATGCATGTTCTCTACAAGCTTCATTTGATGCTTCAAATTCTGGGATTCTTCCAGTAAATTCTTATACTATTCGTGCTACAACATTTTTAAAAGTTATCATAGCATCAGTTGTTCTGCTATTCTAAATAGTTTTGATTCGTCTAAAGATTCTATAAATCTGTAGACGTTTCCTCTCCCCCCCCTATCTCTCTCTCTCTTCATCACCTCCCAATCCTCTCTCTCTCTCCCCTCTCAACTCCCACTCCCTCTCCCTCCTCCTCTCTCGCTCTCTCCTCAACTCTCCTCTCTCGCATCTCACCAACTCTCCTCTCCCACCTCTCTCTCGTCATCTGCTCTCACTCTCCTTCTCTCCTCCTCTTCCTCATCCACTCACTCTCTCCTCTCCTCTCTCTCTCTCTCTCTCTCTCTCTCTCTCTCTCTCTCTCTCTCTGTTAACATGAGAAGAACATGATATCAAAATGAGTGTATCCTAATCCCTATACTTCTGTTTCTATATCAACATCATTATCTATCACTTCTTCTGATCCTACTAACACAATTAATCAAACACCTTATATGCGCCCCACCAAACCCTAACCAAAATCACCCAAAACAATAAAAAAGAAAGGGATACACCCTTTCAAGTGATGTGGCGGGTTGCACCATAGAATTTTTACAACCCTCATATTTCCCATCATCATCGTTAGTGTAATGTGTAAGTATTCCCCTAATTCAGCAGCGGGTTGGTCAAATCCACATTCTACGTGACAACCTAGTCGGCCGTTACTTGTCACATACGCTCCCTCCTAATAGTAAATTCACGCGCCATAAATACTTAATTCGGAATCCACCCAAAGGTGATTTAGATATGAAGATCTAATCACAAGTATCCTCTAACCTAACCATGTTTTCCTATACGTCTTCGCTATGATATGAAGATCAAATAGCTAGTTTTTTAGAGCCTAATGTGCACACCACTAACAAGAAGCAATAAATTAGAGATTACAAACTAGGTTTCATGCAATCATAAGCAAACACTAATCTAATTTAGCCAAGCATGTTAATTGAAAGCGAAGAACAAAGAATCAAACAATACATAGACATATTAAATGATTAAATGGATTAGAAACTTCACTTTAATTGAACATGGAGTAACAATGAGTAATAAGGGTTACAAAACCTTAAAATTTGACTATCACATCTACTACAAAGGTTCTCCTAAGTTTCCACACGTTTTCCACATCAAAATATGCAAAAATAAGATTTGCATATATAGAAGTTGGGTTCTGACGGCCTCGGTAGGGATTCATGACGTCGTCAGCCCGTCGAATCTTCCAAGGATTTCTTTACACTAATAGTGGTGACGCCGTCGCTATGAGATCCCGACGACGTCAAGGGAAAATTCTGACACCGTCTTCACCTACTGATAAGTCACACTTTCATCCAAAAATCCACTTTCTAGGCACTTTTGGTGAAGGCATCAGAATGGGAGTCACAAGCTTGAAAAGTTGCATTTTTGTCTAGTTTCTTCCCGAATCAAGCCCAAGTCATGTGCTTTTCTTCAAAGTGCATCCCAAATGCTAAAATAACAAAAATAAATGATTAAGTACAATATTTGGGTATATTTGCGTAATTTTGAGGGTTAAATGACCCCAAAAAGTATATAAAAGTACACCTCATCAGAAACCTAACCTATAATTTCCATGATCTCAATCTCTTTGTTCATGGAACTAAGTATCTAGTTTATAGCCATTAAGTCCCCAACTATCCTATAGACTTCTCTAATGTCAACAATCCCACTTCTCGACATTTAAACCCTCGTTAGGTGCCAACTAACCAAGGGTTTACCCGTGCTTTTTAAGTACTTAATCTAGTATAGGCGGTGATACGTCAATCCCTTACAATCAAATTGGATGCCATCTCACCTCAAATAACTTACTAGACTACCTTTCAATTGTTCACACCTACTCACTAGCTACTAAGCTCTATGCTAGCCTTAATACTACCAAAACGCGAGGATCAATCAATAACACATATGATATCATACCGAACGATAATTTAACAAAGGAAATGGAATCAAAATTTTAATAAATTTATAACTGTGCTAACATATTAAGTGTTTAGCCAATCATATTTTAAATTACAACATCATTAATGTATAAAAGAAGGATTGAATTAAACATAATGATTGATTCAATTTACTTGATGTTGAACTAATAATGATGATGATTGCATGCAAATTCTCCTTTAAAGACTGGCTTGAGACTTCCAGAAAATGACTTGGAGTGGTGCCCTATTAGCCCTCTATGAGTGGTAAAGAGTGAAATGATCAAAATAACAGAATTAGGGTTTGTATTTATAGGCTAGACTCTGTTACAACATAATTATAAGTAAGGAGTTACGCTACAACTCTCTTTAAGCTAAGATAATTACACCAGTCATTGCTTAGTTACGGCATAAGTCTAGGTGTAGACTATGCCGTAACAACCTTCTGATCAAATCGAATTGCAAAGCCTTCATTATTACGTCGTAACACTATCGGGATTATTATGCCGTAATTGTCTTGTAAGCTCGAATCTCTTCCAAATCTTCATGATAGTTACGACGCAACCCTTGTGGGGTTGTTACGCCGTCATTAGTGGTGTGCTGACTTGGTCTTGACATCATTAAATAAGGTTACGGTATAGGTAGATCGACTCACCTACATCGTAATTATGCTTGGTCTAGCTTTTCTTTAATTTCCATTGCGTTTCTCTTCAAATCTGGGTAATTTTGTTCCAATGCTCAAATATTCTCTATTAATTAAATAGGAAGCAATTAAGCACATATTCATGCAAAAAAAAATAACAATTATGAGCATATAATAAGGGAAAATGATATCAAAACATAGTAATTATATGATGTTATCAAATATCCCCCTACTTGACTTCTACTTGCCCTCAAGTAGACTTTTTTAAATCATTCCTAAAAAGATATCTCTCAAGTTATCTTAGAAGACATGAATTTTCTAAAAACTACCTATGATACAAACATCAAAGTTGAACACCTCATGAAAAGGAAATGAAAAACACTCATACTCTCACTAATGTATATGTTTCATTTGAGGGGTGATTGCTTAATTGCACAGTCATAGCTTGTATTCTATTATAGGCTTGGCGAGTATACAAAATTCCACCACTAGAGTTGAGGTCAAGACAAACCTTAAAGGCAATATTGGGTGGACAATGTAGTCTAAGGGCAAATCATTCTTGATGCAATCTTCACCAATAATGTAACTTACGCAAAGATGAAAAAACCACAAGTGAACAAGCGCCAAGTGATTTCTCATCTAATACTCAAGTTCACTGAAATTTAGAATTAAAAGTAACTAAGAATGACTTAAGGGAAGGAAAAGACAAGGGATGCACATATAAAAGATGAAAAATTAAAAAATGAACAAACAAATAGTCTAGCCCCATAATCTCCCCATTACTAATCACCGTCCATCCATTAGTTTAAGTGTCACGATACAAGAATATGATCATTATCAATAATGAGCTAGTGTCTTATAGTGTAGATATCCAGTTTGCCAAATAATTTTTCTAAGGCAAAAGAAATGTACACTAACTTAACCTTCAAACAAAACAATTGGTTTATAAGTGTTACCAACTCTAAATCATCCTCGAACTACATACGAGGTAAACATGATATATCGTAAATTTGGTTGGTTTTATAATTTAACCAACACTTATACTAACATACTACATTTGTTTTGAAATTATGAAGTATTTAATAATAGAAAAATCATCCACCCACTTGAGATATAGAATATCAAAAATAAAAAGAACTAAGTGGGTCTTCAATGATCAAAATGGTAAGTCTTCCATGAAAGCGGTATCCCGAACTTTTCTACTCAAACCTGAACTAAGTGCTAGAAACTCCGACTTATGGATATCGACTACAAATTGCTTAGATGAAATGATGTGAAGAAATAATACACAAGAAGGGTCAAGAAACGAAAGGATGGATCAAAAGGGTTTAACTAAGGGTATCTTGCATTAAAAGTAAGTGCAACAAAAGGGTTTTCACGGGAGGTCCACAACTCAACGTGACAAGTCAAGAAACACACACAATATAACACATATGGGCTGATTTTGTGTAAATCCTAAATATATATTCCAATTGCACCTAGAAAACTTAATGCAATACTCATTTATGGTCTTGTAAAGATATACGGGCCAAGTTCTAAAGTCTACATAACTACCGACACACTCAATATTTTGGTGGGTTTATGTCATATGAGAAAATAGAAATAAGCTAAAACCTCACCAATGGAAATAAGGTTATTGTGCTCGGCTAAGAACTACTCTAGTTTCGGTAAGAAAAACATGTCAAATTTTTTAGAGTTGGCCTAAGTTTTCAAAACAAACTAGAAAAATAAAAGAAAATATGAGGTCAAGTGATAATTCTACTCTCATCCTCCCCCATTGAATTGTACAATGTCCTAATTGTACAAAAAACAACAAAAATAAAGAGGAAAAGTAGAATAAGAACGAGACACTCCCTTGGATATGCTCAGAATGATCGAAGATTGATGAGGTGTCATTTTATACACTTTTTCGGGGTCATTTAACCCCCTAAATCATGAAAATATGCCCAGATTATGTGCTTAATCGTTTGTTTTCATGTTTTTAGCACTTGGATGACATTTGGAGGAAATACACGTGACTTGGACTCATTTGGAGAAGAAACGGACAAGACTATAACTCTACACCATTTATCTTGAAGAATTGTGCATACAAAGCGTGGAGACGGCGTCGCAGACTTCAAGCGACGGCGTCAGGATTTTCAAAGCGACGACGTCATGGATTTGGCGACGGCTTCAGGACGTAGCCGACTTAAAGTGGCTCTATAAGATTCTACGTGGCGATGACATCACGATTACAGCATGATGTCATCGCATCGCTTTTCCTATATGTACAAAACCGGGTTTTAAGTGTGTAACTTTTGGGAGACGAACACTAACTTTTGTAGTTGAGTTTGGCAGCTTTTTAGGCCGTCTTTAGGGCCTTAAAACCCTATTGTAACAGTCTTTAATCCATGTCTTAATCAAGTAAAGTTCATTTATCCCTTTGATCTTTCAATATGTCTATGTATTGTTTGATTGATTTATGTTCTTTATCTTCTTATAACATGCTAGGCTAGATCCTTTAGTATTTACTTATGATTGCATGAAGCTTAGATCGTAGATCCTTTTAATGTTGCTTCTTATGATGGATGTGCGCGTTAGGCTTTAGAAAACTAGCCATAAGATGTTAAATTGGCATAGACGTCTAGGGAAACGCGAGTGTGTAGAAAGGATACCATCGGTAACAGTCTTCATACTACCTTACCCCTAATATGGTTGATCCCTCTTAAGATATTTCAATTGCATGTAATATACTCTTAGGGGCCTTGTAATAGTCTTCATACTACCTTATGTGTTGCCTTAACGGAATATTACATAGACGGCGGGTTCGTGTAATTCGTTCATGACTTAGGAAATACTTACACAGATCATCACAAGTGTGACAAAGCAACATGATTAGGAGAAGCAATCTGAGGAGTAGTGCATGATTAAGTAAATACGTTCGTTTATCATATAAGTTATCACCAAAGTAGTTTAGATTTATTTTATTATTATTAGTTTAATTAGATAAAACAAACCAACCTCTCAACCATATGATTTTACCTGCTTTCTATAAAATAAAAATACAAAAAGAATCTTCTCTCAACCCCGTAGACCTTTGTTAGATCTTGTTCGAGCCTTCCCAACCTATTCCCCTAGAGAACGATAACAACCCCCGAGTCTTGCCTATACTACACTACAACGATTAGGTGCACTGCCTAGGGAGTTGTAAAACTTCTTGTTGAAGTCTAACGACAACCGCATCAAGTTTTTGGCGCCGCTGCCGGGGAATAGTTAGGTTTCGACCATTGTTTAACTTAGGTCTACTCGCTTGATTCCTATCAAGTGAGAATTTTATTTTCGGTATATTAGCTTTCTTGTAGTCTATCTTTTCTTTGTGTTATTTGTTTCGTAAATCTTTTCGTTGACCTCCATGGGAGACGAAAATCCTATCCGTACTCTTGGAGATTACTCCAAACCTAGCCACGAGGGCTACAGGAACACCATTGAGCTTACCAAAGGGAACAATCTGGTGCCTCTTCGATCCGACACCATCCGGTTGGTGCAAAACGGATGCTCATTCCACGGACTTCGGTCCGAGGATCCAAACCAACATATTAAGGATTTCTTAAGACTTGTGGACTCACCTGACCTTGATGTTACAAATAGGGAAAGAACGTACCTGCGTTTATTTTAATTTTCCCTTCGCGATCAAGCTAGCAATTGGCTTAAACGTCTTCTTGCAGGATCCATCTCCACATGGGATGATCTTACTACTCGTTTCCTTGCTCAATTCTTTCCACCAGAAAGGACTGCAAAACTTCATAACAACATCCTGATGTTCCAACAACATCAAGGAGAATCTCTTTCTGAAGCATGGACTTGTTTCAAGGACTTACTCCAAAAAGTTCCTCATCATGGCATTCATCGTTCGCTTCAAATTCAAATTTTTTATGATCATGTCTCCTTTCATCTTAAGTATGAAATTAACCATGCCGCTGGCGGCAAACTCCACGATAAGAATGCCGATGAATCTTGGGAAATCATTGAGAACCTCGCCCTTTACGACCATGAGGGATGGAATGACTCAATAGACTTCGTCAAACCGGTCAAGGCTATTTCTACATCTCAAAGCACCTAAAAACACCTGACCAAAGACTTCTTGAGCTCGAAGACTAGATTAATTTCTTACTAAAGGGGTCACGACCGACGCCCAGATCAAACTCAACACACGTCCCTCAAGCATATGCTAAACCAGTCTCCTCAAACCCCCACCCATGAAACCTAAATGAGCTACCAAAGCATAACCCTTTCACTTTTCGTGAACGTATCAGTCCATACCCTTAGCCCCAGGCATTCAGAACCACTTTTGAGGCTCGAATACGGGACTACATGGCAGCACACACTGAAAGGATGAAGAGGTTTGAAAATGCCATTTTCAAACAGCGAGAGGAGATCAATGATAGGATGATAGAGATGTTTGGGCTTTTTAGGAAACCTAACAGCAAGCAGGGCTCCTGAAAAGTATTCATCTGAGAATAGGTTATGGCGCTCTCTGACCGTGAGAAAAAGTGGTACCACGTCACTACATTTTTCCCATAACACCAAAACACTCTATAACACCAAAAACACCCTTCCTAGTTAACACCATAATTTCTGGTGTTATAGGGACCCCATTTTTTATTTCTTTTTAGATAAAACTAATTTTAATAATAAACTAAATTAAAAATTAAAAATTAAAAATATTAAAAATAACTTTAAAACATAACCAACCACCTATTACTTGATATTACGTGAAATAACTTTTAAAAACAAAAACCATCCACCACTACCTCTTTCCTTTCCTCTTTTCCCCCACAATCTTTTACTGCAACCACACACAGTATGCAAAAAAACACATAGTGCAACACACACTCGTTCTTTCAAAAAGTAAATTAAAAGAAATAATTAATGTCCAAAAACGCGAGACGTGAAAACGCAAGACACAGTACGGTGTCTCGCATTTTGACGTTGCGTTTTCCTGGACCATTTGGGCTTGGGATGTAGGCGCGAGGCACGAAAACGCCACTTCTATTATGGTTGTGGCATTTTCGTGTCACGTTTTTGCCAAAACGCCATCGAAAATGCATTGTACCCTGTGCTCTCAGCGAGAGGCTAAACACCCCCGTCACAAAACGTAAATTCATTCTCTTATCAGATGAGAGAGAAGAATGGATGCCAATGATAACTTAACATTCGACACGTAGCATTGAAAGACCTGATGGATCGGTACTGCGGAGATGGTGTGCATCAAATGAAGTCGAGAAGGGGAATGAAGCTGAAAATGGGACCAAAAACGAACCAATCAAAAGTGCTAAGGAGGAACTCACACAAGCTAAAAAAGAAAAATCAGTGGAGGCACCCAGCTCTCAGCCTGTAGGGTATTACCTGAAGCATAGATTCAATAAAAAACTAATCAAGGAACTTGTAGAAAATCATAGGTTCAATGATCATGTTAGCAGCCCGGGGTAGAAATATGAACACGGAAGACTATTGTTTGTTACACTAGGGGGCCCATTTAGAAAGAAATCCTTAAGAAAAAAGATTAAAAGAGGAAGGAATTAGAGAAATTTTGAATAATACCTGTTAACTTAGGAATGGTTTGAAACACATGAATACCCTAGTAGACCAAGGATCCGATGTAAACGTTATGCCTCTCTCCACCTACAAGAAACTAACCAACGAAAGACCTACTAAAATGGACATTAGGCTTTCCCTAGCTAGCCATTCGTATATCTACCCTTGGAATTTAGCAGCGGACACATTAGTCTGATATTGCTGGTTATGTGTACCCGGTGACTTCGTGATCCTAGATATAAAGAGGACAAAAAGAGGGCCCTTCATATTAGGAACACCATTCTTCTGCAACTACCGTTAAATCTGTGATTAGTATGATTAAAAATGAAGGAAGGAATAGTCATGTTTGAAAAAGATAAGGAAAAGATCATGTTTAAAATGCCTCACAAAATGGAAATGTTCAAACACATAGATTTCACGGACATAAAAACCGATCACATACCTCCTTTTGTCATAGAAAGTGACGATGATAACAGTAAAAACCCTACTACTCGTATAGCTTAGATTTAGGACCTGAATACAAGTATGATGAAAATGTGTGCAGAGCCATTCGAAGCTTGATAACCATGACGGCCAGAAGAAACAAATGAGAAGTCACGTAAGGAAGTGTGACTTCGAGTCTAGCTACAAGACTCGTAAATAAAGATAAGCGCTTTTTGGGAGGCAATCCAATATTTATTTTCCCGCATTTAGGAGTGTCTTGTGTTTTAATTCTTTATCGTTTATTCTTTTATGTTTGAATCATTTTGTAATCATGCTTTGGTTTGTTTGTAACTTCGTCTTATTTACAATCAAAGGTATTTTGCATAAAATAAGTGTAGGGGGATATATCCGGTTTATAAGAACTAGTTCAAACATTTAAAATAAATTGTTTAGATTAATTCGCATCAGTTTCGAGTCATATGATTGTAATGATTAATCCCAGGTTTTATGTAGTATTTTACACAGGATATAACTAATAAAATTGCGTGCAGGAAATTTTTCAAGAAAAACAAAGAAGAAATCTTCACAGTGGGTGGAGACGGCGTCAGGATTTATCTATTATTAAGCAAACGAGGGGAGTACTAGTTTTTTTTACTCTTTTTCTTTTCCCTTTATTCGTTTTACGGGTACTTTTACGAACATTGAGGACAATGTTTATCATAAGTGTGGGGGAAATAAGCCTTAGAAACTATTCCTTCAGTTGTCATTTGCTTGTTCCTTAAAACGATGTGTAATATACTGAAACATAGTATAGACGTTAATCTTGACCAAAATTTTTAAAAAATTATGACACATACCGACGAAAACCAAGTATTAATAGCGTCTCATGGATAGGATTTATATGGTACTTAGCACAAAAACCCTTCTAAAATCCACCCCAAATATGTTGAGGTTGCCCCTAGATCTTTAGGATCTTCAAGTATATATTTTTGATACTAAATAATTTTACCTTTAGCTCTCTCGAGTTAAGGAGTGTGTAGCAAATATGTTGGTTTTTCGCATTCATGGATTTGTCTGTGCATATGTGGTTTTGTTGCCTTTTTTTGGAGCATTGGCATCAGTTAAAAATATATGAGAGTGTACCGGTCGTATATTGAATTCTAGAACTTGTTTTTGTGATGCATCCCGAGACCGTATAGTGAGTTTTTGGATTGCTAAATGTTAAGGGCAATAGATTTAACCATGTTTAAACCTGTATTTGTTACTATGGTCACCTCGATCATTTATACTATCCCCACACCCTTGCAATATGACTCATTTTTAGTGCAGGGATTCCCATAGTATACCCCTTGATCCTATCTTTTCACAGTTCTCATTAAACTTTTTTGGTGGATTCCAGATTATCAATGTAAGGGCCATTGTTCCTTAACCTATTGTTTACACCCATATCGCCTTAGCCTTCCTTGTTTCGTACTCTGTTTTTAGTAAATTATTGTTTTTTTAACCCAAGTTAATAATTTGGTTGTTCTTGGTTGCTAAGTCTTATCCTTCTATATAAGTTTTGGGACGATATATATATATATAGTAACATATTATTAAGTGTCATTCGTCTACTTTTAAAAGGTCATTCTCATAATATTCTTATGTCAATCAATAAACGAATCCCATTCTCATTTATTAAAAGTCGGTCTAATCTTTCTCCGTAAACATACGTCTTGATTATTTTTATTTCATCATTTAGGCTGTTTTTAAAATAATGACTACTTGTGTCTAGTTTCCACTTCTCTTTCAAAGTGTTATACTTTAGAATAATAAAACCTAGAAGTGCATGTCTAGTTCCCCGCTAACGTTTTGGTATATGTATATGTGCACTTGTCTACTAACTTTGTTTTGTAGCACAACAATATCTTGATTCCTTGGTGCCCTAAACAAGGGGGAGCATACACCGAGGGGGAGCACTTACAAGCGTTTTGCTCATTTAAATTGCATCGAACTTCTTGAGCATCGATGGTAATTTATTTGATCCATGGATCCATTAGAGTCAATTTACAAGGAATGTAATTATCATGGGGATGCAATGAGCACGGGGGAGCTAGGAGCTATGTGGTTTAATAACATGGATTTAGTTTAACCATGATGATAGAAGACTTCACTAGGATGATGCAAGCTCACCTTTATAGGATGATAGGATTGGGGATTGTCAAATACGATGAAGGGTTTATTCATACTCCAAATACTTCACCTCCTCCAATTTAAAATCACCCTAAACCTTAAGGTCATCCTCTCATAACTTCAACTTATATATTTGAAGTACCAACTTTCTTTTCATGTCTTCTTCTCATCTATCACGACATCCTCTAAATTATCCAAGAAATACAAAATCACCTCAACCGTATTTCTCATGTTGTCTTCTCATTCCTCCAACCAATATACTTAGATCAACTACCTTTTCTCATTCCTTCAACCTATACACTCAAAGTACCTATTTTCTTCTCTTTCCTAACTCTCACCTCTTATGACATTTTCTAAACTATCCAAGAAACACACAATCACCTTTACTTTTATTTCTCATATCTTCTCCTCATACCTCAAACCTATATACTCGGAGCACCTACCCTCTTATCATGTATTCTTCTTAAACCTCCAACGTATATGCTTCAACCATTATCTACATAATATCTTTTTGCTTCGACAAAAGGGGGAGAAGGAAGTGTAAACAAGTAAATTTTAAACTTTACTATGTGTTATAGTTTACATAGTTTGTCATCATCAAAAAGGGGGAGATTGTTAGTGCAAATATTACGATATTTAATCTATACGATCTCTTTATGTTTTGGTAATGACAAACATGTGACTTGTAATACATAACGTAAAGTGCACAAGTTACTCGTAATCACAAATCATCAATGCATACATGCATCAACATCTCTTGACGTCTCAAGTATGCATCAAGACGGACATTGGTTTACACCCGACGTAAATCACATAAGGTATGTACAAACAAGCATTAAACTTGTAGGATGATCAAAAAAATAAGTTTTTGTCTTAAACTTTACATTTTTATAAATGTAGCAAAATAAAATTTTCAAAACTTAATTAGACAAATTATTTTTGAATTATAAAAAAATGTTTTATGTTGTAATTATTTCAAAATTCAAAAATCTAGTTCTTTCCCCCCTTAAAAACAGGTTACACTTTTAACAGACAAGTTTGTCACCACAAAAAGACAAAAATAGGAGCGTTTGTCGGGGGGTCCCTTAAAAAGGCCGGCAGCCCCCTTAAATACCGGCGGCCCCCTAATATATCTGGGACCGCAGTTTCTTGACAGGATGTTTTTCAGCTCCTATAAATAGTGGGTCACATCTAACTATTTTCACAACCCTTTTGCACGAATTTCTTTTAGTTCTTTCTATCTCTAGATCTCACTAAATCTCTCTAAACCTTTGATCATTTAACTTGTTTAATCTTGTTTAAATGTGATCCAATCTTCTTTCCTTTCCTTCTTCCCTCAAGTGCATGAGAAGAACTTTCTTCATCGTCAAGATACAAAGTTATGTAGTCTAGTTAGTTCATTTGTAACATATGTTACATATAGATCGAGTCCATGTATTCCAATCTTTAGTAGTGTGTAGATCCGAATGGTGTGTACATTCAGAAGGGTTGATTATGGTTTGGTTATTATTTTGGGCCTTAAAATACATTAGTGTAATGGTAGATTGATTCTAGTTAAGATTAGGACTCGACATTTAGCTTAGTGTTGAAAAATAATGTAAGCGACGCGGTTTATGTGTTTAGGCCATAAAACACAAGGTTTGTTATGTTGGGCCATAAAACATAATGGGTTTGGTTGTACCCGAAGAAGGACTCGACATCTAGCTTAGTGTCGAAAAATAATGTAAGCATTGGTATAAGGTTTTCTCCGCCGAAAGGGAGCTTGTTGATTAGTTAAGTAATTCTCGAGTTGGATACTCGAGGAGTGGAGTAGGACGGAGAGGAGCTTCGTGACCAAACCACTATAAATCATCATGTCGGTTTGCATTTTCTTTTACCTTTCTCTTTACTTATGTCTTTACATTTATCGCTTTACTTTTACACCTGCATTGTGCTTATGATTGTGTGCATTGTTGTGTATGTTGTGTAGCTCTTTGTAGTAAACATTGTGAGTGTGGATATATTGGTAGAATATGCGCTAGTTATTTTAAATCCATTATCGACACTTCTTATATTGCATCAAACTTGAATGGTGATTTGATACAAATAATCTAGTCTGAAAACCTCTTCTGGAGGCGGCCCCTTTAAATAGGGCAGCCTTCTGATGTACTTGGCGGCCCCCATATATATCTATGGGACCGCCGACAGAGAGTTATGTAATTATTGATTCAAGTGGGGGGATATTTGATGACATCAAATAACGTCTATTTTATAGCATCATTTATCCCATGTAATTAACCCATTTTGTATAATTATTGCAAAGAATTGTTACTTAATCGTTTGTATTTGAGAATTGCAGTAATTATGGAGTACTTGAAGAAGTTTAGCAAAAAGGCACGCATTATGGAGCTTAAACGAAGAAATATGAAGATTACTGTTTTGACAACCAATGATGACATCAAATAACGTCTATTTTATAGCATCATTTATCCCATGTAAGTAACCCGTTTTGTATAATTATTGCAAAGAATTGTTACTTAATCGATTATATTTAAGAATTGCAGTAATTATGGAGTACTTGGTGAAGTTATGCTAAAAGGCACGCATTTTGGAGCATAAACAAAGAGTTCGAGAAAGTCTACTGATCTGACAGAAAATACACCGTATTATTCTAGACCTATACGACGTATCCAAACTTTGACGAATCAAAAGACCATTGCCTGACTTTGAAGAATACGCCATATCCACATCAACGATACGCAGTATATAATACTTTGGTCAACAAAGAAGAACAAGTTGGATTTACCCAATGCACCGTATCCATCAAGAAGATACGGCGTATCCGTGCCTACACTTCACAAGAAACCATGAAGATATTAAGACCAATACGCTGTATCCATGAGACCCCTATACGCCGTATTCACAATATAGTAATAAAATATTCTGGAAGATATCAAACGTGATCCTTACTCCAATAAATCCCCAATACGCCGTATCCCACGTTGCTCGATACGACGTATCGACGTGTTTCTATACTCTATAAATAGACGATCCTAAACTCAGTTTTAGGTATGCAAGTAAATCCTTAAACCACCAAGTCAACCAAGAGACGAATAAAGGAGCATAGAAGGTCAGAAAAGAGCCTCAAGATCATCGGAAAACTCTTGTAATCTTCGCGCAACTGAATACACGTTCGATTAAGGTTTCTTTATGTTCATATATCAAACCGTGTGTATTTTTACAATGACTATCGGCTGATACCATTAGGTATCAACCATGTTTTTGAAGATCTAATGTTTGGTTTATTTATCTTGATTGTTTAATTTATCATTGATTGTTGTTTATGTTTATCAATTTATATTTTTTTATGTGCTTAAGTATGTGACCTATCATTCAACTGGGTCTAGTCCTACATATTTAATGCACTGCAACTTCGGTGTTGTTTGGGCATAGGCTACGAGTCTAGTATAGCTCTCCATATTGCAATATATATATCTAGAATCATAGGATCACAAATATTGACCTATCTTTGCCCTTTGATTGTGAGCTTAGTTGAGCCATAAGGTGACCTTAGTACCAACGAGTACGTTCTGATCAATTGGTAAGGACTCGGACAGTGGACTACTAGTATATAAAGAGCCGTTAAGCAGTAAGTGGGTAAAGTCTCGATGAGCTAGGGTTTAGCAAGAGAACCATTATTAATCTCCTAAGATAGATTATAATCAACAAATGCTTAATTTATGCGGATGCATCTAATTGTGACAGGATTAGTGTGTCTAGGTCTTAGGAAGAACTACCACCTAAGTCTAGGAATGATATGCCCCTTTAAGATAAGACAATCATTGCACTAAATAAACAAACCTATGTTTTATCGGATTATTCATGGTTGATATGTTTTCCTTGCATTAGTTCTTGATCACTTCTTTATCGTTTGTTTGTCTTCTTGTGTGTGTTTATTGCTTTACTTGTCATCAAAACCTTAGGTTAGATAACCAAACCCGTACCAGTCTCTCAGGCTGAAACTCCCCTTTTGCATTAGTTTTAGGTTTAACTTAGATAACTAAATTACTGATAGAATTAGGATTAACGCTCTCGCTCTTAGTTATCGACACCCTACTTACAACCAAAGCTACATCTTGACCGGGTACACTGTCCATTAAAGTGTTGTTTTTAGGTATAGTCAACATAAAATAAATAGTAAAACTTGATACATAAATAACACCTACACAACGACACATCATGTTTTTGGCGTCGTTGTCGGGGAATGAAAATTAATCTTGATTTATATTTTATGTTTTGGCTTTTAACATTAGATCTAACCCTTAGGAGTAGTGTAAATTAGATTAGTGTATATTCTTGTATATTCTGTATATTTTGTATATTTGTTAGTTTAATTGTTTGTTTGTATATTTGTGTGTTTAATTTAATTGTTTTGCTAATACACTATTCTAGTAGATAACTCGATACGGCGTATCCACTTCCATTGGATACGGCATATCCAACTTTCTCACCAATACAACGTATTCATTCAATCAATTAATACGGCATATCTACTTCCATTGGATACGGCGTATCGATCATCTGGTACAGAATCAGAATCTAAATTTTCATATTAGATTTTCATGGCAAAACTTTTTAATCCTTCTTCAGAACAAATCCTACTGATATTTTTACCTGTGTCACAGGACATACTTATCAATGCTAGTCGATTGAAGAAGTAATGGCGAACAAGGGAAAGAAGTCAAGTATGGAAACATTTGCGCCTAATGACAAAGCAGATTATTATTCTGGGATTACAAGTATTACGGTTAACGGGAAAAATGCTTATGAGCTGAAAGGAAAATTCTTGGATGATCTACACAATAATGCTTTTAGTGGAACAAACAGGAAAGACGCAGTTAAGCATATTGAATACTACATAAGAATTATTGACCCAATCAGATTACCCAATGTAGATCATGATAAATTGAGAATTATTGTTTTCCCAATCTCATTGGTTGGAGGTGCACGAAGATGGTTTGATAGAACCAAATAATCAATCACTTGTTGGGTCGACTTAACTACAATTTTTTTTGGAAAATACTACCTGCATTCTCGCATCGAGGGAAATAACACTCCCGTAATGAAATGGGACCCAGCCAATCCAAGATTCGAAGGTTAGTTGGCTACAAAGTTCGTAAACTATAAAATGATGGATATATTCACCAAAAGAGCTTTGTGGGATTACTAGAAAATGGGTAGTGATGAAATTGAGGTATCTAATGATGAATCTTCAATCTTGAAGAATACTGGAGTGATAAAGAAGAAACCGCCAAAATTTTTAAGATTGAAACTGATGTTTTTGACAATGAGACACCTCTCTGTTTGGCATTTAATGAATTTAATTACCTTCTCAAAGTAGAACCGGACTTACTTACAAAGGATATTATGGGGTTTAAAACCTATGAAGATTACAAAGACGATTGGATCTATGAATGGAATGAGAATGTACCATAGGTATATGACAAGCCATGGCTTGATAATGAATATGGAAAGAACCAACACCAGTGAAACATACTTGCAAGCCTTTCAATTATAAGACTGGATGTTCGGAATGGCCGACCTGTAGTTGGAGAGAGGATGCTTATTGTAATGGAGGAAATTTTCTTGGAGCTTACCATATTGGAAACTCGCTCCATTACTAAGACCTTGAATGGTATGAGGCTTTAGAAGATAGCGAACTAAAAATTGAAGCTTTAAGGAATATAGCTATCATGGAAGGTTTGATCAGTAATGATGAATCAAGCAATGATTGTTAAAAAGATGGAAGAGCCACGAGATTTATTACCATGATTATGATGAAGGGGAATATAAAAACGAAACTCATAAAGAAGGACATGAGTTATGTGGTATCAAAACTCGTGAGGAGCCGATTTGCCAAATAAAAAGATACAAGATGATCAAATACTCGTTCAAAGATGAAGAAGAATATGTTGCCATAATAGAAGACGAATACAACAACCTTACAATCACAAGTGAAGAGGCATGCCGAGCTTACCAGGAAATCTTTCAAATGATGGACGAAGGATGGATGGTTACGCGCACCGAGTGAGAAGCTAAAGAAAAGTCTAACTTAAAGACTTCGCTGTAAACAAAAGTGCTTCCAGGGAGACAACCCAGATTGTTATTTAATTTTATCGAGTTTGTCTTCCCAGACATCAATACGGCGTATCCGCTCTATACCATACGGCGTATTGATTGTCTGGACGTTATCAATCTTTATTTTTTATGCACTTTAAAAAACATTATTGTCAGTTCTGTCAATACGGCGTATTCATGCACATGATACGGTGTATTCAACAGACTGACCCATATTTAGATACTTTTTACAGGTTTCTCAATACGGCGTATTCCAGTTTATGGATACGGCGTATCAAGCTCCTGTACAGTTTTTGTTTAGTTTAGTTTAAATTAACCGTAGGTACCAAGATAGGAATGCACATGTTTTTCTAGTATTTTATACAGGACCCCGTGAAAGAAATATCGACGAATATTAGTGGAGAGTTTACAAATCTAGAGATCTTGCAGTGTTGGAGCCTTGAAACTTCAAGGCGGCTGTTCAACACGCGAATTCTTTCTCAATAAACTCAACAAGGAGAATCTATCGAGCAAATATCAGGGGACTTTCTCATTTTAATTATTTTTAATTCTCGTATTTAATGTTTTATATATTCAACGAGGACGTTGTATAATTCAAGTGGGGGGTGGAATTAGAATGTTTACTTGTCCTATTTTTCACACTAAAATGCTTAAATTATGCTCAAATTTAAAAATATTTCAAGCATACTTTTGTGAAATTACTTGATACATAACCCGCACATAATAACCATTGTTAGATATTGTGGATTTAACCTTATCCGTTTCCAAATGTTTACCAAAATTCCACAAAATATGAGTGTGTCGGTGATGTTGTAGACTTTAGATATTGGCTTGGTATATCTATTTGAGACCGCAGTGATAAGTACTATGGATTTAGATGGAGTAACTTGTTTAAATAGGTAAATTTTGGATTAGACCTAAATCGCCTTTACATGTTGCTTATTAACTAACTATACTGGTTAGTTAACCCCCGTATAAACCCTTTGTTTACTCTTATTTTAAGAGTAAGATACCCTTAGAACAACCCCTAGAGCCAATCCTTTAGGAACTACTCCAATTATTTGTTTCGTTACATCTTTACACCTTAGCCTACCCTGTTAGATTAAGTTTATTTTACAGTTGCTAGTTTCTTAAAGTGTAAAGTTTGTATTTCTTGAGTCTTGTATCTATTTTGGTACGGTTGGAAGAAATTTGCACATCGCAAATGGGAATGTATATTATAGTCAAAACTCATGTATTTTTACTACCATCACAATTAATGATACGTCCGAAGAATGAGGAATTATCAAAGGAATTATCAGGAATTATTATGATCATGAATATGGTGAAATTACATCGAGTTTCGTAGTATAGTGTTATGAAAAAAAAAATAGAAAAATTGCTACAAAAAAAGAGAAGGAAAGTTTGAAAATAATCGTTTCACAACTACCGAATGAATTACACGAAGTATCAATTATTCGTTGATACTAATCGACGATGTAGAGTATTGTATAAAGTGGAAGATAATGTCACCTGCCTTGTATAGTATGTAAAGTATGGGATGTTTGGAAAGTTGATCGTTACGGGAACGTCAACTTAGGTTATTGTTTTTGATCTATGATCAAGACGTTGTAAATAGTTGTGTCTTTATCATGGTTATGGTCGGGAAAAAGTGTCTAGCAACTTGTATTTTAGACTTAATCTATTTGTTTCGTAATTTTTATTTAACAACAGTTTAATTCACTTTCCTAATCATTAACCATGAGTTTTACGTGAATGAGGATGTGATCGAGCGTGCATGTCTATTCTGTCGTTACGGCCATGTATGCATGTCTCAGCTGCCTTGTGTCACACCCTAAAATAGGGTCCCGTCCGATTTAGCGTTCAGGGGCGTAATGTCACTGAATATCTCAAATACAAAGCATAAAGAACGACCTCTAAGGGTACGTTTTGAAAATAAACACCGTTGCATAAATTTAAAATATTAATAAGTTTACATCGATCAAATTTAAAAGATTCAAGAGTAAAAAAGAGGAAGCTTAAATAAGTTCAACAACGGTATTTAAAGACATATGTAAATTTCTGGTAAACCGGTCAGGGCAAATAGACTTCACATAAGTCAGGCACAACATCCATGCTAAGCACCTGAAAAAAATATGCTTAAAACGTCAACATAAAGTTGGTGATCTCATAGGTTTAGTTCAAACATAATTAATGTGGACCACAAGATTTTCAAAATGTATGCGACAGTTATAGGAGATACAACTTCACATAAAGAGGCATTTACGTTACACTAAACTCATGACACCGAAGCTAATACTGAAAGATAGCATGTACACTACTATATAAGGCTTGCCCTTCATGTGTTCGACCAAAGACCACCTATCTAGTTTCGACATGACATATATATGTTAGTTCTTGGCAAACTCGAACTAGTAAGTGCTTCTTACCTGGATAGGGATAATTAGTCCCAATAGATCTATTTATTCACTCGCGCTTACTTAACCAGCCAGTCGGTTAAAGGTGATTAACATTTCATGATAATTCGAGTAATAGTGGTCTAATCGCTACTTAGGCAACACGTAAACGAGGAATTTCTCATGTATAGTACTTGTGTCTAATTTTAAAAGCAAGCAATGTTTCTCACCCCAAGTTATAAAACAATTATTTAAAAAAGTAAAGAGTAGGGCTATGAACTCACCTTGATTGGTGAATTGAAGTAGTGAATTATCTAGAAATAAAATCACTCGGTAACGAACGGCGGTCCGTAAAGACAACCTATGAAATGAAGGTTTGGTTTAATATCGGAGTAGTGTAGGATTGCAGGTAATGCATAAGTATATACTAGTGTACTTTTGTTAATATGTTTCCAAAAATTAACGTTTGTGATCATATAGTAATAAAAATGTTATCGTAAGTAAAACGAATAATAATAGTATATATATTATTATTACACACATATAAATGTCTAATATTATATATAGATATATATATATATATATATATATATATATATATATATATATATATATATATATATATATATATCGATATTGTTCGGCACTTTATTAAATTCCTGTATATCTAGTTTTATCATGTGCGTTTTCTAGTATTTTCTAAGTATAAATAATTTATAAAAAAATTGGCATGACCCGTTTGTATTTACACGTTTTCTAAAGTCGTAGACTTTATTCACAAACTATTTTTCAAATCACTTTCAATCTACATTTCATAATTACCACTACGCATCATTAAATCCCCTTTTAATATTTAATCAAAATACCATTAGGACCCTTATTGGGCTTTTAGACCCAATAAGCCTAAACTTATTATTCGTAATGTCTAACGTTCAAAATAAGTTAAATGTATAGCGTCTAAGTCATGCACTATTAAATAAGCTATTCATGAACTTATACAATAAGCTACACCGTAGCTTCACGCCTTGGTGTATAGTATTCATGTTGGGCCTTGGCCCGTTATGTCAAAAATGCAGTTTTACTTATCCATATAGTCCAATAAGCAAAATGTTTAAATATTAAGTACGTGACTTATTAATAAGCTATCAATAAGCTCACAATAAGCCAAGACAAAGACCCATTAAGCCAACCGTGGGTCTTAAATCACGGGTTGGGCTTGTGTGTATGGCCGAAATCTTATAAGCTCACATGGACCCATTTATTAAGTCCGTTAAGCCAATAAGCATCGAACAAGTCACCGGTTCATCAATAAGCTACAATAAGCTCTCGATAAGCCCAAGTAAAATAAGCCGAACCACTTAAGATCAAGAATAAGCTCGTGGTGTTGGGCCTTTGGTGTGGGACGCGACTAAAAGCCCAAACAAGCCATATTTGGGCTTATTTATTAAGCCGAATAAGTTTATTTTTTTGTCCTTAAAAAAAAGTTAGACAAATAAGCCAACTAGCATAAGCCAAACACAGTAAGCTACAATATCATTTTCTTTTGTTTTCTAGTTGGGCCGAACCAAATATAATTCCAATAAGCTTAAATAAAATCAAATAAGCTTTCCTAAAATCTTATTTACATAAGCCGAACATAATAAGCCATAAATTAACATTTTCAGTATACGAAAATAACCACGATCACAAAACTATACTTTTATTATGTTTTCTTTTATTATTTTCGAGCAATAGGTATAACCTTTTAAGGTTTATGTAGTTTCAAAATCTTTATTTTTATGAAACAAGTTGTACAACTAGTATGTATGCATAAAGATTATCATAAAAGTACAAGTTTTGAAAAGATTAAGAGACTTACAAAAACAAGTGGATTAGAAGGATGATTGATGACTAGAAACAACCCAAACGTTGTTTATAATTAACCCGAATACAAGAAGTATTAACCACGAACAATATCTTCAAAGATTTTTTTATCAAGATTGGGAAATTTATGAATTTATGTGTGTGTTTGAGGATTTTCAGACAAGAGAGAGCAAAAAGAAGAGAGAAAACTCAAAGTTTGTATGTGTGAATAATGAAGGAATGAATGGGATATACATGTGATATACAAGAACAAAATTTCACACACGAAGAGTGTGTGTGTTGATGCATGCATCGGTAAGAAGACAATGGACCAAGGGAGACCAATTTGATCTTCCAATAAGGTTTATGGTGGACAAAAACTAGTCACATGGTGGCTTATATGTGTCTTATTGATTCAAAATTCAAAATGGCATCCTATGCATGCATGTGTGTGTGTATTCGGTTAGGATAAAGCCAAGTAGGGGACCATTGTGGTCTCCACCATGCAAGAGTTAGTGGGTTTGAGATGAATTAGTTTCCATGGTTCCTAACTTCCACATATTGATCAAGTAAAACACGTAGCACACGAATAACAAAAACGAGTAACGGTATCACAGAAAATTATGAAATTTTAAATATTAATTAATAACGTAAAAACGCGTCCACTGACGAAAGACTACGATGATTGGCAACTCGGTTTACTCCCGGTTATGATTCTTAGATAATAACGAAACAACTTCCTAGTTAAACGTAAAACTTAAACGAAACTTTAAAAATTCAAATTACTTAACGGAAATGGCTAACTTATTGAACGGAAATTTGCGGGGTGTCACATCCTTTCCTCGTTAAAAGTTTCTTGTCCTCAAGGCTTACGTCGTAACATCTGCCACGGGCGCAGAAATTGGGAAAAGATGAGGGTACTTCTTTTGCATTTAATCTTCACGCTCCCAGGTAAACTCGGGACCTCTCCTAGAGTTCTAGCGTACCTTGACAATCAAAATACGGCTCTGCTTTAGACGTTTGACCTCACGGTCCATGATCTCGACAGGTTCTTCGATGAAGTACAGTTTGTCGTCGACTTGGATTTCATCCAACGGTATAGCAAGAGGTTCGTCAGACATGCATTTCTTCAAATTTGAGACGTGAAACGTACTATGAACTTTATTCAACTTCTCTTAGAGTTCAAGTCGGTAGGCAACGATTCCTACTTTAGAAATGATCTTAAAAGGTCCTATATAATGAGGGTTCAGCTTTCCCCGTTTGCCAAAACGTATCACCCCTTTCCATGGTGATACTTTCAACATGACCTTAACTCTTGATTGAAACTCGACGGGTTTCTGTCTTATGTCAGCATAGCTCTTTTGACGATCACGGGCGGGTTTGATACGACTCTTAATTTGAACAATCTTCTCAGTCGTCTCGTGGATGATCTCTGGGCCAACGAGCTGACTATCTCCAACTTCAGCCCAACAAATAGGTGATCGACCCTTGCGCCCATACAACACCTCAAATGGAGTAGCCTTAATGCTGGTATGGTAACTGTTGTTGTACGAAAATTCCACCAACGGTAAGTGTTTATCCTAACCTTTCCCAAAGTCGAGTACATAGGCACGTAACATGTCCTCAAACGTTTGAATGGTCCTCTCACTCTGACCATCGGTCTGCAGGTGATAAGTTGTACTCCTATCCAATCGAGTACCTAATGCTTTATTTAGAGACTTTTAAAAATGTGAAGTAAATCTCCCATCACGATCAGAGATGATCAAAATTGGCACTCCATGCCTTAAGACTACTTCCTTCAAGTACTGTCTTGTCAAATTCTCTAACGTGTCATCCTCTCTCATAGGTAAGAAATGAGCAGACTTAGTGAGACGATCAATGATTACCCAAATCGTGTCTTGACCGGTTGCCGTATTTGGCAATTTAGTCACAAAATCCATTGTTATATTCTCCCATTTCCATTGTAGTATTTTCGGTTAAACCAACAAACCGGACGGCTTCTGATATTCTACCTTAACCTTGGCACACGTTAAACACTTGCTGACATAGGTGGCAATTTCTACTTTTATGTTGGGCCACCAATACAGCTTTTTTAGGTCTAGGTACATCTTATCCGATCCAGGATGGATGGAATACTTTGACTTATGAGACTCATGCATAATCAAAGCTCCCAGGTTACCAAAACGCGGAATCCAACTTTGATTGTTCAAACATAATGTTTCATCAGCACGAGGTTCTAGCTTGTTAATCATACCATACAGATTTTTGTTGATGAAGTTCTCTTCTTTTCTGGCTTCTGATTGAGCACTCAGAATCTGTTTTTGAAGGTTCAAACCAATAGTAAAAACTAAGGCCTGAACTCGTAGCGGCTTGCTTTCCTCCTTTTAGCTCAGGGCATCAGCCACCATGTTCGCCTTTCCTGGGTGATATCGAATCTCATAGTCGTAGTCGCTCAACAACTCTAACCACCGTCGTTGTCTCATATTCATCTCCTTCTGATCGAGAATGTGTTGTAAACTCTTGTGATCAGTGAACACGACACACTTCGTACCATACATATAGTGTCTCCACATCTTTAAGGCAAACATTATTGTACCAAGCTCTAGGTCGTGCATAGTATAGTTCTTCTTGTGAACCTTGAGTTGGCAGGATGCCTAAGCTATGACCTTCTCCTTTTGCATCAAAACAGCGCCCAACCCTTTATTCAAAGCATCGCAGTATACTACGAAGTTCTCACTTCCCTCGGGTAAAGCCAAAATTGACGCACTAAACAATATTTGTTTCAACAGTTGAAACGCAGCCTCTGCCTTTTCTCCACAATCAAACTTCACGCTTTTCTGAGTCAACTTCGTCATAGGCCTAGCAATTTTTGAGAAACCTTCGATAAATCGTCGGTAGTAACCGGCCAAACCTAAATTTTGACAAATCTTGGTTGGTGTCTTGGGTGACGCCCAATCCTTAATGGACTCAATCTTAGCTAGATCAACGTGAATGCCTTCACTATCAATCACGTAACCCAGAAATTATACCTTTGACAGCCAAAACTCACACTTTAAAAACTTGGCGTACAACTCCTCCTTCTTAAGTAACCTCAGAATTAACTTAAGGTGCCCTTCATGCTCCTTTTTGCTCTTGGAGTAGATCAAAATATCACCGATGAATACAATCACGAATCTATCTAGGTATGGTTTGCACACCCGATTCATCAAATCCATGAATACTACCAGTGCGTTAGTCAAGCGAAACGACATTACTTGGAACTCGTAGTGACTATAGCGAGTCTTAAATGCTGTCTTTGGAATATCTTCCTCACGAACTCTGAGTTGGTGATAACCAGGTCTCAGGTCGATCTTAGAGTAGACTCTTGAGCCTTGGAGTTGATCAAACAAGTCGTCGATTCTCGGAAGTATGTATCGGTTCTTCACAGTATGTTTGTTTAGTTCACGGTAGTCGATACACATCTAAAAAGATCCATCTTTCTTTTTGACAAACAAACTGGAGCTCCCAGGGTGAGGAACTGGGTCTTATAAATCCTTTTTCAGAAAGTTCTTGCAACTGAGTGGATAACTCTTGCATTTCGGCTGGTGCTAATCGATACGGGGCTCGTGCTACAGGTGCAGCACCAGGGACTAAGTCGATTTGAAATTCAACTTGTCGAGCAGGTGTTAGTCCAGGCAAGTCTTCTGGTAAGACTTCCATAAATTCTTATACAATTGGCACGTACTCAAGTCGCTTCTCCTCTGACTTGTCCTTAGTCTTCTTGGATGTGACTTGCGCTAGATAAACTTGACATCCCTTTTGTATACACTTTTGGGTGTTCGTACATGATATGATGTTCAGCCTTGACTTACTTCCGCCATCACAATCATCACCTCGAATTATCAACACCTCATCTCCAAAAGGGATACAGATGACCTTCTCGTCATAAACGATCAACGCGTGGTATTTCGCCAGCCAATCCATAGCGATGATGATGTCAAAACTACCAAGTTCTACGGGCATTAGATCTATGTCGAACGAATGAACTAACAATCCTAACGTACATCCTCTAAGGACAACATTTGTTTATGAAATTCTTTTGTCGGAAAGTTCTACGGCATAACTAGTGTCTAAAGTGGATGGTGCAACATCAAGCAAAGCACTAAAGGTAGACGACACAAAACTCCTATCAACACCCGAATCGAATAACATAGAAGCATAACAGTTATTGAGAAGTGATAACGCCTAAATTCTACATATTTTCGGCGGCGTTATTTGCATTTATTTGATCATTTCTCATGAACTTTTGGTACCTAATCAAGTATATTTGCTCTTATATGTTCTAGGTACATGTCATGGAAGAATATGGAAGACTACATGAAGAATTGAAGCTTAAACGAAGAAATAACTCAAACTCATAGCTTCCCGACACCTGTTCATTGTTTTGGTCATAACTCGGTCATACGAACTCGGATTGAGTTGATTCAAGCGGCCACAGAAATAGAATTTAATCATCTAAATTATGGAAAAACGTTCAAGAGCTGAAGTATTACCAAGATTGTCAGATTTACTATTGAGTACAACACATTTTATGGAGAAACAATTAATTTGCGAATCTGGTCCATAATCCGTCCACATTCATTCCCAACTTGGTCCCCAAGTTACCTTTACCCTATAAATACCCCCCTATGATGCTTGGGACGAAATCATCTCTTATTATATAATCACATACAAATCTCAAGAAGAAGATCCAAGAAAAGGCCAAAGTATGGCGCACTTTTCTCTAATGCGCTGCACTTCTGATCGAGTTCCCAAAACCGCCGCACTATATTTTTTATGCGTCGCACTTTCGTTCAAACTTCTCACGGAAATGGTTAAAGTCCTAATAAATGCTAAGTGCATTAACTCCCTAAGTACGCCGCACTTTTTCTCAAGTGCGCCGCACTTCTACCCGAAATCAGCCTATAAATAGAGAAGGATTTCTCTCATTTTTCACACCTCCACAACAATTCTCTCATCACCCCACACCATCTAATCACGAATTTCAAGGGTGGTGACCGCACCTTAAAGGTTCGGGTAGATTGGATTCAATAGCTTGGGTTTTATTATAGTTTTCGTTTAGGAGAAGTAATTGTCGAATTGTTGATCTTGTTAACGTTGGTATAATTTCTGCAACTCTTTTAATATGAAGTATTCTAAATTCATAATGAATGTTATGTCTTTTGTTACTTTGATTATTGAGTAGTGTTCTTATGTTTGTTTGGGCATAATGTGATCTTGGATATGACGTGTTTGGATATGAGTTTATTGAATTGGTAAAACATATTTTATATAAGAAAATAGGCCGAAAGGTTTCTTTTATATATGTGTTATATTAATCCATCTAATATATTGTTATAATAATTTATAAATGCCGGAAAGATTTGTTGTTATTACACGGTTATAATCATTAGTTATATTTAAAGGCCGAAAGGATTTATATCTATGGATAACTCTATTTCTAAGACTTATAACACTATTCTAAACACATCATTATCTAAGTGATCATCGCCTAAACAAACATACATTAATCATTTGATTGAATCATCTTTAATTGCTTTCGTATAGTAATAGTCTGATATATGAAAGAGTTGTTAATATGTTGAATCCGTGACAATCTTATTAACCTAAGCACCGAGTTAGGGATTACAACTGTGAAAACCTTCATTCCCGTAGAACGACTGGGACTTACCCTGAACGACTAGTACAGATACACGGCCGCTGGGAAATGGACTTGGTTGCGTGTGTTCGATGTGTGAGGTTGTTGTATTTAGCGTTCATACAGTCATACTCTAGCGTAGTAGTGGGTAGTAGCTACTACTGAGAGAGGTGGAAGAGTGTTCCACGAAGCTTATGGTGTGAAACAACAGCGACATCCAAGTTGTTGGATCTGGCTAGCGCGTGAGATAGCCGGGGGAGGGAATATATTTAAGTTGTTAATATTTGTTAGGCTTAATTTCTGGATGGCGTGGATAGAGTGTGGAGTACTCAGAATTTTCATAACCGCCGTATCCGTTTTCTGGCAAACAGAAACTAAAATCATTTTCTCACAGGACGTGTAGCGCCTTACATCTTATTATGTGCGCGGTTTTCCCGCTGTAAAACCAGAAAGTACGCCGCACTTTAACTAAGTACCCGCAACATTTACTGCAGATTATTTTCACAAACAAATTTCTGTGTTCAAAAAACCCAAAACCCACCCAATCTGCTAGTCTTAGGTTCTATAATCATTTGGAATTGTATTTTATCTGATTATATACCTTGTGTATTTGTAATTATCTAGTATATCATAATATTCGAGAAAAAAAACATACAATTTCCAGAAAAACTGGCGTATTTTTCCTAAAGTACGCCGTACCTATCCAAAAAAAAATATTTTATTTATTTATCCATATTTGCTATATATAATTAAAATATATATATATATATATATATATATATACTTATAAAGTATATTAATAATATATAAATAATATATATAAAATATATATATATATATATATAAATCTATAAAAATAAAAAAATTATAAGAAATATATGAAAATAATTTATTTTATTTTGAATATTATCTTATTAGCCTTAACTATATATATAAAAATATCTTTTTGCAAAATGCTTAACGTATGTATAAATTCCCTATCTTTCGAAAAACAACTAGCAAGTCTGATATATAAATTAAATAAAAATTTAATAAAAAGGTCTTGTAAATTTAAAATTATCCAAAAAGAATCCATTCATATCGAATCACACAAATCTTCCACCGAACATCCAATCGTTAATGAATTTATCATTATAAATATACCTGAAGAGGATGTCGAACCAGAACCAAATTTACCGCTCCAAGAAGTAATAATCCTCGATCCTGATGATCAACCTATGTGGGAAAGTGCTAAGACTGTAGCACCGACTCCTAATTCTGCCATTGTTCAAATCGATGTTGATGACAACTTTCTTATCAATAGTACTCACTTGAAAATGATTCAAGAAAATAAATTCGATGGTTATCTACGGGCCAATCCGCATGACCACATTCATGAATTCCTCGCAATCCGCGACATGTTTAAATATGGATAAACTTAAAGTGGAGCTGTCAAGCTCTTGATATTTCCCTATTTCCTATCCGATAAAGCTAAAACCTGGTTTAACGAACTTAATGAAGAGTATATAATATCGTAGGAACAAATGAGAAGAGCTTTTATAAACAGATTCTTTCCACCTTCGTTGTTTAACCGTCTTTTACTTGAAATCAGAATTTTCTCTCAAAACATATGTGAAAGTCTAACCGAAGCCTGGTTACGACTGAAGAACATGCTTCGAAAATGCGGGGCATGTCTGACCTAAAGGAGCTATTATTCAATATTTCTATCATGGTCTAGACGAACTTCTCAAGGAATCGGACATAATGTTTAGAGGAATCTTCTTCATACAAAACTCCAAAATCCCGAATCAAGCTTTTCAATTTTTTGAGGACAAAGTCCTTTTCAAACTTGATTGGTCTAATAAATCTCAAAACGATCATCATCAAAAATCCGTTGCTTTCGCCGATGGAAGTGATAGTAAGACTGATAATTCTCGATTTATGGAAAAATTGAAGGCTATGGATTCTCAATTATAAGTTTAAAAGAAGAATTACAAGATATGCGTAAGAAATACAATGATCTTAGAGTGGAAAACGCTTCTAAAAACCACCTGAATGAAGACACACCGATGTGTAAACATCATGAAGCCAATTACATCCAATCTGAAGATTATCAAAACCAAGATTCTCATAATTCGTTTTCTCATCAATCCCATCATGATCCTAATGATTCTATAAAATCGCTTACATAATTAAACAATGATGTGAGAAATGATCTCAAAGATTTCAAAAGACGTATCCGTAGCATGAGAATTGTTCATTGGAAACTCTTTGACAGCGACGATCGTAAAACTACCGGTATTTTACCCAACAAAAAGTCTAAAACAGTCAACCAAGAGCCTCAAACTAAAACAAATCTTGAAAAATCAGTCACAAAATTATTGGATGGTCAAAGAGTTTCGAATATGTTTGTCAAGAACAATATTAATGATATGATTTTAAAGATGAAGCAAAATGAAAAGAATTTCCAAACTAAAATTAAAAATATGGAAAGAAAAATAGATGAGTGGTCTAAGTCTCAAAATGTATCTTCAAAACAAACTGATAGGACTGACCCACCTCATCCTCAAGCTCACACTGAGCATGTGAATGCCGTATTCACCGGGATTGGAAAGTCTGATGATTCTCTGAAAATTCAAAAAGATCCACTTCCTCCTATCGTCGTTAACAATAAAACTGAAAAAGATAAACTAATTAAGACATCAAAAAAGGGCTATCACGTGGTAAAAACAAAAGAATATCCATACCGTGAGTACATTCCAAAAATACCATACCCCCAAGCTTTTAGAGTGGATCATTCCCACTTGAACCGTATCATTAAGGAATCTTAAATCAAGTTAAGTATAATAATAATAACAAAAAACTAAAAAATATATATATATAACAAAAAAAACTTTGCAGTCTTTAAGTATGTCACGCATTCGGCCGGTGTGTCGCGTATCTCGATTTCTGCATCCAAAAAGAAATTTATCAAACTTTGTGGGTGTGTTCGCTGGAAACCCTCACGAGACTATAACTCGTCCACTCGGGACACCGAGGGGTTTAAAGGCTTGTTGCATACGCTAAATGCAACCGTGGTGCCTACGAAAATGCGCTTTAGTATTTTACGATTTTCGTAGTTGTGTTTATTTTGCAGATTAAATAAAACAGGTGAAGCTTGGATTGGTGGTTGGCATTTTACACTTGGAGAATTATATATTTGGATTATTATATTACATGTGGTAGAATACACATGCTTGGCGCTTCGTTTCGCGCCATATCCTTCATAATTCAGCCAAGCACTTATGAGCCCCGGGAAGTTTCAAATTTACGCATAATGCTCTACTTAACTGTGGAGGAGCTCTCGCTCCTCACTAAAAAAGAACGTAATGGAATCACTCAAGGATAGCTGCAACGCAGCTGTATCTCTCTATGCCTCGGGAAGTACCGTTTTCCCTTAATTTTCCCTATTTTCTATATTTATTAGTTCTCATATTGAGGGCAATGTTCAACTTGAGTGTGGAGGGGTAGCAAATAGAAAAAATTAATCTTATCCCTCCATGTTTGCCCTGCAGAAATTTTCAAACTCTCAACTGATATTTTCTAGAAAATTTAAAAAATTTTGCTTAAAAAATGCATACGCTTAGTAAGGCAAATCCAATCGGATTGACATTTTAACTGGCACAAAATCAACCCACTTAAATTGTAAGGATTTAGAACTTAAGGTATTCGGGTATCCATCTTTGATACCCAAGATAATTTTTGCCTTTAGCTTGTTCTAGTTAGGGTTGAATGCAGTCATATGTGTCTATTCAGTCATTACAGATGTGTACGTATGGTCTTTGTCGCCTTTTTTGGAACATTGATACTGCTATAAAGTTATATGAGTGGGCCGGTAATTTAGTAGCTCCAGAACTTGTGCTTGATCATCATTTACTAGACCGCAGTGAGGTTAATTTATAGACAAAGTCGTATGATAAGAGGTGAAATAAATCTTAAGAAGTTCCTGTATCTGTAGCACTCGCTTTTAGTATTGAGATCCCTAATGTATCCCAAGAGCAAGAAAAATGTGCTTGATGAAGAAGAAGTTTTGTGCCAGCCTTAGTTATCGCAGTATCTGTTATGAAAAAAAAAGAGAAACAAAAAAAAATGTTCAAAGTATAAGGCAATGTTCTGGCACATGGAATCAAGTATCTGCTATTAACCCTCATCATTATCACGTTTTGCCTCTTTGAGATTTCTGTCTAGGTTCTCACGCCGCAACGGGCATGTTTATGTGTCTAGTACAAGCATATGGTAGCGACCTAGATTATGTCTGTGTAATTGAGTGAGTTCACAAATATAAAACCCTATCTGAGTGACTTGTGTGAATTCAAAAATAAACACTTTCCCTATGTGAGGTGCTCTGTTATATGTCTATGTCTGAAAAGTTATAAACTGGTAAACACTTGTTAATGCTAAAATGAATTTTTCTCCATGTCATGATAAATGATCTTGTTTTCTCGCTTTAATTGCTTGAGGGCAAGCAATAGCTAAGTGTGGAGAGATTTGATAACGCCTAAATTATACATATTTTAGGCGGCGTTATTTGCATTTATTTGATCATTTCTCATGAACTTTTGGTACTTAATCAAGTATATTTGCTATTATATGTTCTAGGTACATGTCATGGAAGAAAACAAAAGAAAACACGAAGATAAGAAGCTTAAACGAAGAAGTAAACTCAAGATAAAGATCCCCCGACACCTATTAACTGTTTTGGTCATAACTCGGTCATACGAACTCGGATTGAGTTGATTCAAGCGGCCACAAAAATAGAATTTAATTATCTAAATTATGGAAAAATGTTCAAGAGCTGAAGTATTACCAAGATTTCTGGATTAACTATTGAGTACAACGCATTTTATGAAGAAACAATTAATTTGTGAATCTGGTCCATAATCCATCCACATTCATTCCCAACTTGGTCCCCAAGTTACATTTACCCTATAAATACCCCCTATGATGCTTGGGATGAAATCATCTCTTATTATATCATCACATACAAATCTCAAGAAGAAGATCCAAGAAATGGCCAAAGTACGGCGCACTTTTCTCTAGTGCGCCGCACTTCTGATCGAGTTCCCAAAACCGCCGCACTATATTTTTTGTGGGCCTAACTTTCATTCAAACTTCCCAAGGAAACGGTTAAAGTCCCAATAAATGCTAAGTGCATTAACTCCCTAAGTGCGCCGCACTTTTTCTCAAGTGCGCCGCACTTCTACCCGAAATCAGCCTATAAATAGAGATGGATTTCTCTTATTTTTCACACCTCCACAACAATTCTCTCATCACCCCACACCATCTAATCATGAATTTCAAGGGTGGTGATAGCACCTTAAGGGTTCAGGTCGATTGGATTCAATAGCTTGGGTTTTATTATAGTTTTCGTTTGGGAGAACTAATTATCGAATTGTTGATCTTGTAAACATTGGTATAATTTCTACAACTCTTTTAATATGAAGTATTCTAAATTCATAATGAATGTTATGTGTTTTGTTACTTTGATTATTGAGTAGTGTTCTTATGTTTGTTTGGGCATAATGTGATCTTGGATATGGAGTGTTTAGATATGAGTTTATTGAATTGGTAAAACATATTTTATATAAGAAAATAGGCCAAAAGGTTTCTTTTATATATGTGTTCTAACAATCCATCTAATATATTGGTTATAATAACTTATAAAGGCCGAAAGGATTTGTTGTTATTAATCGGTATAATCATTAGTTATATTTAAAGGCCGAAAGGATTTATAACTTGTGATAACTCTATTTTCTAAACTTATAAACACTATTCCAAACATATCATTATCTAAGTGATCATCGCCTAAACAAACATACCTTAATCATTTGTTTGAATCATCCTTTAATTGATTTCGTTATAATATCCGATATATGCTAGAGTTGGTTAATTTGATCCGTGACAATCTTATTAACCTTAGCACCTTAATTACAAACTGTGAAAACTTCAATTCCTGTGGAACGACCTGGACCTACCTAAAGCTATACTATACACGAACGGGTATACTTCCCGAGTGTTATGTTTTTAGTAAAAATTGATATTTCTAGTATTATAAATTTAAAGCTTGGAAAACACACATCAAGAAGGAACGTCAACGTGACGACATTGGAATCGGGGGTGCTCCTCCTCCTCCTCCAATGGCATAAGCCCTTGTTAAAGCTTCGTTACCTTAAGTCTGGATTTCAGTCTTGTTTCCATTCTTGTTTCCAGTCTTGTTTCCACGGTTCTGATTTCTCAAATTAGGACAATCTTTCCTAAAATGACCGGCCTTCCACACTCATAACAAATAATACCCGACTGATTCCCAACTGGGGCTCTCTGGGTGTTTGGAGTAATAGTAACCTTACAATCCCTAGTTATATGACCGACTCTATTATAGTTTCCACATCGTACAATACATGGTCCTGCATGGTGCAACTTGCACTTGTTGCAGTAGGGAAGAGATCTAACATACCCCTTTTTCTCATTGTTCCCAGCCGTGTAAGCTCTTGCCACATTCTGGCCTCTAACACTTTGCCGCTTGAAAACTAGTTGCTGCCCCCGATTGTCTCTCGGGTTGTTCTCTAACCTTCTTTTATTTTCAGCACTTCTAGCATATCCCTTCAGCTTTTGATCCATTAAGTAGTTGGCAATGCGAATTGCATCTTGAAGTTTAGTGGGTTCAGCAGCGATTACATTCCCTTGGATATTGTCAGGCAAACCTCCAACGAATCTCTCAACTTTGTCCTCCTCTTTTGGGACCATTCTAGTACATAACAGTACTAGTTCCGGAAATCTTCTGGTATATTAGTCAAGTCATTTCCTTTCATAGCCAAGTTTCATAACTCAGTTTCCATCTCCTGAATCTCGTTTCTTGGACAGTACACCTCTGTCATCAGCTTCATAAGCTCTGCCCAACTCATGGCATAGGCGGCCTCAATCCTAATTGTCCTCTTATGGGAGTTCCACCAAGTTAGAGCGCTGTTTAGTAGTGTGCATGTAGCATACTTCACTTGGTACTTCTCCGGACAGTTGCTAATGTGGAACACCGTTTCCATCTTCTCTAACCAACGAGTTAACCCAACAACTCCTTCTATCTCATTAAAGCTAAGGGGTTGGCACTTCAAGAAGTCTTGATATGTGCACTCTCGAGTAACATGCACAAAACCTCCAGGGTTATAACCATTTCCTCCTCCATTCCCATTACCATTTCCATTCGCTCCTCCATTTCCATTTCCTCCTACATTTCCATTTCCTCCATTTCCATTTCCTCCATTTCCATTTACTCCATTTCCATTTACTCCATTTCCACTTATTTCTTCTTGTTCACCCCCACCTCCTATAAGGGGTTCAAGGTTTCTGGTGGCGTCGCGAGCTCCCAATGCTCCTGCCAATCGGCGGTCAATTTGTTCGTTAATTACTTCTAGTGTCCTTGATGCTCTAGATCGGGTGTTAGGCATTATCCTACAACATAACAATACACAACACGATGAAATTTCATGGTGATACAAGATTGTTAACGGGGTTCGAATAAAATAACAAGTCTCATTATACAGAAATACAAGATCACAATAACTTCATGATAATGCCACAATTTAGTAATTATATAGCATGCAACGAGCAAAAGAAAATATATCATTAAGTCTAAAATATCAAACGTAAAATAGTAATCATTAGATTTCATATCATCAATAGTAATGGTTACAACATGGTTCCAAAATATAGGATTTATAAATCCCTAATAACTAGCTACTACTAGGTGCTACGGGTCAACACTAGGATAATCAAGAAATAATCTAAGAATGGTAACCCGAATGCCTCTAGGCACAAGCCTCAAGCCTAGCAATCCTCATGCGATCATAAAATATGAAACGCCAAATCTGTCTCATCTCCATCTGAACATGCAACTCCCTATGCTGAGATCTGGTAACTCTCTGACTCGTAACATCTATCATGTCTCTAAGTCTCATATTATCCCGCTCTAGCTCTTTGATCCTCTCCAACATATCAGCACTCTGATGTCCTATCACTACGATCCTATGTCCCTGATCCCTCTGGACACTTTCAATAGCCTAAACACGGTGAATCGGAATCTCCTTAGTATGATCATGAAACCTCTGAACCAGATCTCCCAATGTCTCAGGCGTGACCTCTACAGCTCCCTCCTCCTGAGCAGGCTCGGGGATATCATCAACTATCACTGGGTGAGTAACTCTATCAACTCTAACCTCAACCGGGCCTCTCATACCCGTCTCGATCTCCTCTTGATCAACCGTCTCAACTACAACTCTAGCATCAATCCCTCTAACTCTAAGAGCATCTGTATAAGCGATACACTCGTCAATCTTTGCCTGAATATCAGGGTCAATATCAATCCCATCACTCCTCTCAACATCATCATCCATCTTTATTTGAGTCCCTCTATACCTAGACGGCTCAGAACCCTCCGCCGAACTAACCTCTAAATTCGTCGTTGACTCAAGACTCCTAATCCTCTTAGGTAATGGTAAAAGATCAGCATGGGCGTAAGACAATGCTCCAGATATAGGTGAAGATAATGGTACAAATGTAGCAGGGGGTCTACTCCTCTTGCAAGAAGGACTTGCAGAAGAAGAATCATGAGATGGTCTATCGGAAATAGTAGTAGATAAACAAGGAATACTCGGTACCAATGAACATAAATGATGACTAGGTCTCATACCCAATGATGGTGCTGGTAATGAATGATCAGATGAAGAATCAGATAGGTCATCTGAAGAAGGATCCTATGAAGTCTTTGATGATGAACGTTGATGAACTCGATGATAAACTTGATGATAAATCTCTTGAAGAATCATCCGAAGCAAAATGGTCTGAAGAAGAGTAGTCAACTGAATGTCTTACAGTAGGACGATAAGTAAGTAATGGTCCAACCCTCTTCTTTACAGTCATCATGTGTACCGGCCCATTAAGATGGTAGCGGTACGGTCGACCATGAGGAATAGGCTGCCCAGGTGCAAGAATCATGACTCGACGGTGAAGTGCATCAGATACTACATGTGTACTCTGAGTAGAAAGGGCCATCTCAGTAAATGGTGTACCATAGGTGGGTGATGGTGGTGTATCAGGTGTGTCACTGTTTGAAGAATTATCTGTCGATAATAATAATGGTGAAATAGATGGTAGTGGTGGTATATGATCTGATAACGGATCCTCAGATGGATCAGACTCTGTATCAGATGCGGGTGAATAATCAGGTGATGCGGGTGTATAATCAGGTGATGTGGGTGTCAATGCGGTATCAATATGAGTAGAAGGTGGAATCGCAGAAGGTGTAGTGTCAGGAATAGCGGTAGGGATAGTACCAAACAAGATAACTCATCTAGTAGATGTCCCCACACTCTCTTCAGACGAATCTAATGAAACTAAGATAACAGAGATAGCCATGACCTGCACAAGCAAAAGTTTATATAAATATCCTTTATACCAACCATGCATGATGCGGGGAAAGAATGATCAAATGGGTAAATGAATGAATGAATGAATGAATAAACCATCGAATGCAGTACCGCGAAAAGAATGCAATATAATTTTAGTAGTGTATACTTAGTATTTAATTAGACAGTACATATACATATTACGTATATGTAAAATCACGTAAGGCACATATAATCATGTAGGATCACATACTGGTTATAGACCAGACCTAGTTATACTACCTGGTTCTCTATAACCTTGGCTCTGAATAATAATCTGTCACGCCCCGAAATAGGGTCCTATCTGATTTAGCGTCTGAGGGCGTGACGCTATTGAATATCTCAAGTACAAAGCATAAAGAACGACCTCTAAGGATATGTTTTGAAAATAAACACCGTTGCATAAATTTAAAATATTAATAAGTTTACATCGATCAAATTTAAAAGATTCAAGAGTAAAAATGCGGAAGCTTAAATAAGTTTAACAACGGTTTTTAAAGACATAGGTAAATTTCTAGTAAACCGGTCCGAGAAAATAGACTTCACATAAGTCAAGCAACGACGTCAATGCTAAGCACTTGAGAAAAACATGCTTAAAACGTCAACATAAAGTTGGTGAATTCATAGGCTTAGTTCAAACATAATTAATGTGGACCACAAGATTTTCAAAACGTATGCGATAGTTATAGGAGATACAACTTTACATAAAGAGGCATTTACGTTACACTAAGCTCATGAAACCGAAGCTAATACTTAAAGATAGCATTTACACAGCTATATAAGGCTTGCCCTTCAGGTGTTCGACCAAAGACCACCTATCTAGTTTCGACATGACATATATCCGTTAGTTCTTGGCAAACTCGAACTAGTAAGTGCTTCTTACCTAGATAGGGATAATTAGTCCCAATAGATCTATTTATTCACTCGCGCTCACTTAACCAGCCAGTCAGTTAAAGGTGATTAACAGTTCGTGATAATTTAGGCAATAGTGGTCTAATCGCTATTAGGCAACACGTAAACAGGGAATTTCTCACGTATAGTACTTGTGTCTAATTTTAAAATCAAGCAATATTTCTCACCCCAAGTTATAAAAAAATTATTCAAACGAGTAAAGAGTGGGGAACTCACCTTGATTGGTGAATTGAAGTAGTGAATAGTCTAGAAATAAAATTACTCGGTAATGAACGACGGTTCGTAAAGACAACCTATGAAATGAAGGTTTGGTTTAATATCGGAGTAGTGTAGGATTGCGGGTAATGCATAAGTATATACTAGTGTACTTTTGTTAATATGTTTCCAAAAATTAACGTTTGTGCTCGTATAGTAATAAAAATATTTTTGTAAGTAAAACGAATAATAATAGTATGTATATTATTATTACATACATATAAATGTCTAAGTCAAAAATATATATATATATATACATATATATATACATACATATATATATACATACATATATATATATATATATATATATATATATATATATATATATACATATATATATACATACATATATATATACATATATATATATATACATATATATATATATATATGTATTGTTCGGAACTTTATTAAATTCCCATATATCCAGTTTTATCACGTGCGTTTTTTAGTATTTTCTAAGTATAAAGAATTTATAAAAATTTCGGCATGACCCGTTCGTATTTACACGTTTTCCAAAATCGTAGACTTTATTCACAAACAATTTTTCAAATCACTTTCAATCTACATTTCACAATTACCAATATGCATCATTAAATCCCCTTTTAATATTTAGTCAAAAGACCATTCGGACCCTTATTGGGCTTTTAGACCCAATAAGCCCAATCTTATTATTCGTAACTTCTAACGCTCAAAATAAGTTAAACGTATAGCGTCTAAGTCGTGCACTATTAAATAAGCTATTCATGAACTTATTCAATAAGCTACACCGTAGCTTCACGCCTTGGTGTATTGTATTCATGTTGGGCCTTGGCCCGTTAAGTCAAAAATGTAGTTTTACTTATCCATATAGTCCAATAAGCAAAACGTTTAAATATTGAATACGTGACTTAATAATAAGCTATCAATAATCTCACAATAAGCCAATACAAAGACCCATTAAGCCAACCGTGGGTCTTAAGTCATGGTTTGGGCTTGTGTGTTAGGCCGAAATCTTATAAGCTCACATGGACCTATTTATTAAGTTCGTTAAGCCAATAAGCATCGAACAAGTCTTCGGTTCATCAATAAGCTACAATAAGCTCTCGATAAGACTAAGTAAAATAATCCGAACCACTTATGCTCAAAAATAAGCTCGTGGTGTTGGGCCTTTGGTGTGGGATACGGCTAAAAGCCTAAACAAGCTATATTCAGGCTTATTTATTAAGCCTAATAAGTTTATTGTTTTGTCCTTGCAAAAATAAGTTAGAAAAATAAGCCAACTATTATAAGCCAAACACAATAAGCTACAATATCATTTTCTTTTGTTTTCTAGTTGGGCCGAACCAAACATAAGTCCAATAAGCTCATCAAATAAGCTTTCCCAAAAGCTTATTTACATAATCCGAATATAATAAGCCATAAATTAACATTTTCATTATATGAGAATAATCACGATCACAAAACTATACTTTCATTATATTTTCTTTTATTATTTTTAAGCAATAGGTATAACCTTTTAAGGTTTATGTAGTTTCAAAATCTTTATTTTTACTAAACAAGTTGTACAACTAGTATGTATGCATTAAGATTATCATAAAAGTACAAGTTTTGAAAAGATTAAGAGACTTACAAAAAGAAGTGGATTAGAAGAATGATTGATGACTAGAAACAACCCAAACATTGTTTATAATTAACCCGAATACAAGAAGTATTAACCACGAACAATATCTTCAAAGATTTTTTATCAAGATTGGAAAATTTATGAATTTATGTGTGTGTTTGAGTATTTTCGGACAAGAGAGAGCAAAAAGAAGAGAGAAAACTTAAAGTTTGAGTGTGTGAATAATGAAGGAATGAATGAGATATACATGTGATATATAAGAACAAAATTTCACACACCAAGAGTGTGTGTGTTGATGCATGCGTCGGCTAAAAGACAAGGGACCAAGGGGGACCAATTTGATCTTCCAATGAGGTTCATGGTGGACAAAAACTAGTCACATGGTGGCTTATATGTGTCTTATTGATTCAAAATTCAAAATGGCATCCCATGCATGCATGTGTGTGTGTATTCGGTTAGGATAAAGCCAAGGAGGGGACCATTGTGGTCTCCACCATGCAAGAGTTAGTGGGTTTGAGATGAATTAATTTCCATTTTCCTAAATTGCACATATTGATCAAGTAAAGCACGTAGCACGCGAATAATGAAAACGAGTAACGGTATCACGGAAAATTATGAAATTTTAAATATCAATTAATAACGTAAAAACTCGTCCACTGACGAAAGACTACGATGATTGGCAACCTGGTTTACTCCCGGTTACGATTCTTAGATAATAACGGAAAAACTTCCCGGTTAAACGTAAAACTTAAACGAAACTTTAAAAATTCAAATTTTTAAACGGAAACGGCTAAATTAATGAACGGAAATTTGCGGGGTGTCACACCTTGTTGGTTTATTACTATTGGTGAAAGCTAGGAGATCCATACCCTATATTACTCTACTATTCCTACTCTTTAGCTTATTCGAGGTGGGAGTGAACAATCACATGTGTCTATCCCGTCATTACGGGTGTGTATGTGTGGTTTTTGTCGCCCTCTTGGAATATTGGTATCGATAAAGATTAGTTAGAGTAATCAACCCTAAGCCTTATCATATAAACCCATATTTACCTTTATAAACTTGTTACTCTTTAGATTTAGCGGTGAAGATGTGTATCCTTGCCAAGCTTATGATAGAATACTCGTCATGACCGAGCAATTGAGCGAATTAGTTACATGTTACCACATATATTAGTTGAGTGATTTGGGTGTTTCCATCTTCCTATTTCGTAAGGTGTTTGGTTGTGTACTTATAATAGATCAAATAATGCTTTGATGGAAAATATCTTTAGGGATACATTTTTATAAACTTCTAAAGGCTACTTGAGGACAAGTAGGATTCAAGTAGGGGGATATTTGATAACATCAAATAACGTCTATGGGAATTTGGTTGAGGATTTTAGGAGGAGAGAAAACCAAAAATCTTTTAGGGTTTTGAGTATTGTGATCGCATAACTAATAAGCTAGATGGGTGAATATATTATGGCCTAAATCTTATACCTTGAGAACAAGTAAAACCACAAAAACTTCCTTTTCTCTCCTCTCCTAAACCGACCCAAACATCCCTTGTATAACTCTTATGGGTCGACTCACTTCTAGGCACCTATAAGGTTTGGATTTTGTTTGATTTAGTCCATTCGGTTTTCATTTAAATATCCATTAAAGTTAAGTTATTAAAAACCTAACGTCCTTTAATATTTCGTGAAGGCATATATATGTATATAAACGTACTCTTCATGTCTTAACGTGTGTACCCCCAATAGGCTCACTGATGACATCAAATAACGCCTATTTTATAGCATCATTTATCCATGTAATTAACCCATTTTGTATAATTATTGCAAAGAATTGTTACTTAATCGTTTGTATTTGAGAATTGCAGTAATTATGAGACTGGTGAGATAGCTAAAGGCCCACATTTTGAGCTTAAATAAAGAGTTCGAGAAAGTCTACTGATCTGACAGCAAATACGCCGTATTATTCTAGACCTATACGACGTATCCAAGACTTTGACGAATCAAAAGACCATTGCCTGACTTTGAAGAATACGTCGTATCTACATCAACGATACGCCGTATATAATACTTTGGTCAATTGAATAAGAATCAACTGGTTTTACCTCAAATTGGCATATCTATTAAGAAGATATGGCGTATTCGTGCCTACACTTCACAAATAACCACGAAGGATTGAAGACCCAATACGCCGTATCCAGGAGACATCAATACGCCGTATTCACAATATAGTAATAAAATATTCTGGAAGATATCAAACGTGGTCCTTACTCCAAGAAATCTCCAATACGCCGTATCCCACATTGCTCGATACGGCGTATCGATGAGTTTCCAGACCCTATAAATAAACGACCCAAAACTCAGTTTTAGGTATGCAAGTGAATTCCTAAACCACCAAGTCAACAAAGAGACGAATAAAGGAGCCTAGAAGATCAGAAAAGAGCCTCAAGATCATAGGAAAACTCTTGTAATCTTTGCGCAACCGAATACGCGTTCGATTAAGGTTTCTTTATTTTAATCGTTCATAATACAAGTATGTGTATTTTTTATAACAAGGACTACAGCTGATACTTATGTATCACCATGTCAATGAATATCTGAATGTTGGTTGTGTATCTTGATGCTTAATTTATCGTTGATTGTTGTTTATGTTTATCAATTTATATTTGTTTACGTGCTTAAGTATGCACCTATCATTTAACTAGGTCCTTTCTAGTCTACATATTAATCGCTCAACTTCGGTGTTGTTTGGGCGTAGGCTAAGAGTCCGGGATAGCTCTTCATATTGCAATTTATATATCTAGAATTATAGGATCACAAATATTGACCTATCTTTGCCCTTTGATTGTGATCTTAGTTGAACCATAAGGTGACCTTGTACCCCAACGAGTACGTTCAAATCAATTGTAAGGAACTCGGACATGGACTATAGTAATATAAAGAGCCGTTAAGCAGTAAGTGGGTAAAGTCTCCATGAGCTAAGGTTTAGTAAGAGCACCATTATTAATCTCCTAAGATAGATTATAATCAACAAATGCTTGCTTTATGCGGATGCGTCTAATTGTGACAGAATTAGCGTGTCTAGTCTTATGAAGAAGTACCAGCCTAAGTTTGGAATGATATGCCCTTTGAGATAAGACAATCATTGTACTAAATAAACAAACTTGGTGTTTTCGGATTATTCATGGTTGATACGTTTTCCTTACATTAGTTCTTGACCGTTCCTCTATCGTTTGTTTGTCTTCTTGTGTGTGTTTATTGCTTTACTTGTCATCAAAGCACTAGGTTAGATAACCTAAATTGTTCCAGTCTCTCAGGCTGAAACCCCCCTTATCATTAGATTAGGTCTAACTTAGGTCTTGCATAAATTAGATAACTAAAATACTGATAGAATTAGGAATTAACGCTCTCGCTCTTAGTGATCGACACCCTACTTACCACGAAACTCCATCTGACCGGTATAACTGCCCTTAAAGGTTGTGTTTTAGTATAGTCGACATAAAATAAATAGTAAAACTTGATACATAAATAACACCTACACAACGACACATCAAGTTTTTGGCGCCGTTGTCAGGGAGTGAAGTTGTTTAATTCTTGTTTTTATTAGTGTTTTAGTTTAGTTTAGATTTAGTTTAAGTAATTTTCATAAGTTTGTGTGTTTTGTTTTTGTGTTGTTGTGATTTTGCATTGTATATGTTTGCTATTGTGTGATTGGGTGTGCATTTTTACAGTTAATTGAATCTGAGTCGAATACTCATACGGCGTATACATTTTCTGGGAGACGACGTATAATTATTTTCAAACCATACAGCGTATTCGACTTTTTATTATTGATTACAATCAGAATAACGGCGTATTCCAGTTTACGAATACGGTCGTATTAAGCTATTTGACAGTTTTCTTTCCTAGCAAATTTATTACAGGTAAATATGGACGACCCCAACATAACTATGGAAGAATATATCAGACTTGAGGAAGAAAAAGCTCGTAGGCGTGTTAAAGTGTATAACTGGGAAACTGCTACGTATGTAAATAGTATGATGAGACGTTCACGACCTCAGCTATTTGAAACAACTGAATTCCCACTATAGTCTTTGATGACGCATTTACATCTAAAGTAACGCACTCCTGTGAACCCACGCTAAGCTTTCCTCTTAGACAACAAAATTGGACTGTAAATATCGTTGACGAATCCGACGATGAAGAAACACGTTAGTTTAACGACAACACATTGGTAATCCTTATAAAATCATTTATGTCGACGATTTAATAACGGATTCGGAAAATGAATATAGAACAGTCAATATGCCTTCGTTTCCATCACCCAAGCCTACGGTCAGTTATTTTAACGATTTAGACTTATTTAAAGATTTTAAGAATGAATTTCCAGCCATTGTTACAATGATGCTCTAACGTCTAAATCAGATTTCTTAACTAAACCTGCTATAAGCCCTCAACATATCGATGATTTTAATTTAAAAGATGAAAAATCATTTTCCGAAGTGATGAAGATATCAAAACATTTGGATACTTTAATGAGATCTAATTCCTTTTAAGTAATTTATCCTGATGATTCAAAACCGTACAAGGACAATGATGAGATAAAGTCGACATTGAATCACTCATCGGGAGATTGAAATGACAAAACCGTTACCTGATGTTATACAATATGAATGGTGCCTATGCACATGGGACAAAATAAGCTTTTTGGAAACAAGTCATGATACATCTAAAAATTTTTCAAACTAAAAACTTTTATTAAGGAATAAAATTTTAATATCATGACTTGGAATCATCTTAACAAAGGGATGTCATTCATTTTCCTAATCAAGAATTTGTATGTGCCATTTGGCATCCCGTTCGACCCCAAATTGTTTTATAAGGATGGGATTAAATTGGGGCAAGTCTAACTTAAAGACTTTTCTGTAAACAAAAGTGCTTGCCGGGAGACAACCCGGAATGTATTTTTAATTTTTATCGAGTCTGTCTTCCCAGACTGTCTATACGGCGTATCCAAACCCCATGGATACGGCGTATTGACCTTCTGGACGTTATCCAGTCTTTATTTTCAGCACAGTCTATACGACGTATTCATTAAATGAATACAGCGTATACATGTATCAATACGGCGTATCCTGGGGAATGGATACGGCGTATCGACTTCCTGTACAGTTTTAGGTATTTATTTCGAGTCTAACCAAATGAATACACGGAGATAGAATTGCATTTGTTTTCTGAGAATTTATACAGGACCTCGTGAAAGAAATATCGATGAATATTGGTGGAGAATTTACAAATCTGGAGATCTTAAAGTGTTGGAGTCTTGAAACTTCAAGGCGGCTGTTCAACACAATCTTGCTAATAAACTCAACATGGAGAATCTACCGAGCAAATATCAGGGGAGTTTCTCATTCTAATTCTTTTTAATTCCCGTATTTAATGTTTTATCTATACAACGAGGACGTTATATAATTCAAGTGGGGGGATGGAATTAGAATGTATACTTGTCCTATTTTTCACATCAAAATGCTTAAATTATGCTCAAATTAAAAAAAATTCATGCATACTTTTGTGAAATTACTTGATACATAACCCGCACACAAGAACCCTTATTAGATATTGTGAGGATTTAACCTTCTCCGTTTCTAAATGTTTACCCAAATTCCACAAAATATGAATGTGTCGGTGATGTAGTAGACTTTAAAACTTGGCTTGGTATATCTATTCGATACCTCAGTGATAAGTACTATGGATTTAGATGGAGTAACTTGTTTAAATTGGTAAAATTTAAGATTACACCCAAATCGCCTTTACATGTTGCTTATTAACTAACTACAACTATTAGTAACCCCCTTATAAACCCTTTTCCACTCTCATATTAAGAGTAAGATACCCCTAGAACAACCCGTAGAGCCAATCCTTTAGGAACTACACCAATTATTTGTTTCGTTACACCTTTACACCTTAGCCTACCCTGTTAGATTAAGTTTATTTTACAGTTGCTAGTTGCTTAAAGTGTAAAGTTTGTATTTCCCGAGTCCATGTGTCATTTCTATCTTTTGTGCGGTTTGGAAAATTGCGCATCAAATGGGAGATGTATATTATTAGCCAAAACTCATTGATTTTACTACCGTCACAATTAATGGTGAATCCGAAGAACGAAGAACTATCAAAGGAATTATCCGAAATTATTATGATCATGAAGATGGTAAAACTACACCGAGATTTGAAGCATAGTTGTTAAAAAAATGAAAAAATGAGAAAAATCGCAACAAAAAAGAGAGAAGGAAAGTTTGAAGATAATCGTTTCACAATAACCGAAGGAATTACACGAAGGATCGATTATTCGTTGATACGCAACAAGAATCGACGATGTATAGTATTTTAGAAAGTGGAAGATATCGCCACTTGCCTTGCAGAGTATGTAAAGTTTTGGGATGATTGGGAAGTTGACCGTTACGGGAACAGCAACTTAGGTTGTTGTTTTTGATCTGTGATCAAGACGTTGTAAATAGTCGTGTCTTTGTCATGATAACGGTCGGGAAAAAGTATATAGCAACTTGTATTTTAGTCTTAATCTATTTGTTTCTTGATTTTTATTTAACAACAATTTACTTCCTCTCAACAATTGATTATCCATGGGTTTTACGCGAAAGAGGAGTGAGGCGAGCGTATCATGTCTATTCAGTCGTTACGACCATGTATGCCATGTCTCAGCTGCCTTTGGTTTATTACGATTGATGAAAGTTTAAAGTTCTCTACCTATATCATTCTTCATCCTAACCGTTGGTTAAATTCGAATGGGGATGTGATCGAACACACATGTCTATTCCGTCGTTACGGCCATGTATGTGTGCTTCCAGCGCCTTGTTGGCGAGTGGTACTCTGTGAAAGATTGTAAATGATCAAACCGTACGCCTTCACATACAAAAAAAAACCCATATTTACCTTTATAAACTTGTTACTCCTTGGCTTTAGTGGTGGAGATGTGTATCCTTGCCAAGCTTATGATAGAATACTCGTCACGACCGAACAATTGAGCGAATATTACATCTTAACATAGAAAGTTGAGTGATTTGAGTGTGATTTTTCTCTTCCTATTTTGTGGAGGTGTTTGTTGTTCTTGTAAAAGATCAAAATAAAATGCTTTTACCGAAGAAAATATCCTCAGGGATACATTTTTATAGACTTCTAAAGGCTACTTGAGGACAAGTAGGATTCAAGTGGGGGGGTATTTGATGATGTCAAATAACGTCTATTTTATAGCATCATTAATCCTATGTAATTAACCCATTTTGTAAAATTATTGTAAAGAATTGTTACTTAATCGTTTGTATTTGAGAATTGCAGTAATTATGGAGTACTTGGTGAAGATATGCTAAAAGGCATGCATTTTGGAGCTTAAATGAAGAGTTCGAGAAAGTCTATTGATCTGACAGCAAATACGCCGTATTATTCTAGACCTATACGACGTATCCAAGACTTTGACGAATCAAAAGACCATTGCCTGACTTTGATGAATACGTCGTATTCACATCAATGATACGTCATATATAATACTTTGGTCAATGAAGAAGAAAAAGCTGGATTTACCCAATACGCCATATCCATCAAGAAGATACGGCGTATCCGTGCATACACTTCACAAGAAACCACAAAGATATTACTACCAATACGCCGTATCCATGAGACCCCTATACGCCATATTTATAATATAGTAATAAAATATTCTGGAAGATATCAAACGTGGTCCTTACTCCAAGATATCCCCAATATGTCGATCCCACATTGCTCGATACGGCGTATCGACGAGTTTCCAGACTCTATAAATAGACGATCCTAAACTTAGTTTTAGGTGTGCAAGTAAATCCCTAAACCACCAAGTCGACCAAGAGACGAATAAAGGAGCATATAAGGTCAGAAAAGAGCCTCAAGATCATAGGAAAACTCTTGTAATCTTCACGCAATTGAATACATGTTCGATTAAGTTTTCTTTATTTTAATTGTTCATATATCAAACAGTGTGTATTTTTACAATGACTATCGGCTGATACCTTTAGGTATCAGTCATGTTTATGAAGATTTAATGTTTTGTTTATTTATCTTGATTGCTTAATTTATCGTTGATTGTTGTTTATGTGTATCAATTTATATTCTTTTATGTGCTTAAGTATGCGACCTATGATTCAACTGGGTCTAGTCCTTCATATTTAATGCACTGCAACTTCTGTAATGTTTGGGCGTAGGCTAAGAGTCTGGGATAGCTCTCCATATTTGGGTTGTGTACTTGTAATAGATCAGATAAATGCTTAACGGAAAAATCCTTAGGGATACATTTTTATAAACTTTTAAAGGCTACTTGAGGACAAGTAGGATTCAAGTGGGGGGATATTTGATGACATCAAATAAAGTTACTTTTATAGCATCATTTATCATCATCATCAAATAAAGTTACTTTTATAGCATCATCATCAAATAAAGTTACTTTTATAGTAGGATTCAAGTGAGGGGATGTAAATAACCTATTTTGTATAATTATTGCAAATAATTGTTACTTAATCATTTGTATTTGAGAATTGCAGTAATTATGGAGTACTTGGTGAAGATTAGCAAAAAGGCACGCATTATGGAGCTTAAACGAAGAAATATAAATAAATTGATTCTGGCATCCAATAAGCTGTATACATCAAGGAAGATACGGTGTATCTGTGTCTGTACTTCAGTAAAGACTACGAAGGAACAAGATTCAATACGCCGTATCTAGAAGAAGTCTATACGTTGTATTCAAGCTATAGTAATAAAATATTCTGGAAGATATCGAATGTGGTCCCTACTCCAAGAAACCCCTGATACGCCGTATTGACCTCAGTCAAGTCAATACGCCGTATCGACCAAATTCCAGACCTTATAAAGAAAACCTAAAAACGGGTTTTCAGTGTGCTAAATCATATTTTTGATACCTTAACCATAAAATTCGATTTTTAGAAGAGAAGAATAGCAGAAGAGGTCGAGCATAGTAACTAATTCCATAGGAAACACCTTGTAATCTCCTATACTCTTGTAATCGTTTAGTTTTTGGTATCATTCGTTAACTTGGTTAGTTTACCTTGGCTAAATTATTACTATTGTATTGGTTATGATTTTTGAAGGCTAATACCTTTAGGTATTAGCCATTATTATGAAGATTTGAATGTTTGGTTTTATTTATATCGATTGCTTAATTTTTCGTTGATTGCTTGTTTATGTTTATCAGTTTTTACTTGTTTATGTGCTTTTGTATGTGACCTATCATTCAAATGGATCTAGTGATACAGACCAAGTAATTTAGATGTCGGGATGGCTCTCCATATAGTAATTTATACATCTATACCAATAGGATCACGAATAATGACCTAT